>VDFB02168102.1:0-36673 GCA_007258455.2 Sequoia sempervirens
TTCTCTACTAAATCAACTCACTAGAATCTATTTGCGAAGGTTGCAACAGCTTACCATGGCTTGTTTTAGCTAAGTCACAAGGGGTTTCTAAGCTTTGGTTGGAGGGGGACTCTCTTAATGTGATAAATTGTCTTTTAATGAAGTGCCCCCCTTTGTGGTCTATTGCTCATTTTATTAATGATTCTATCACCATTATAAACTCTTTTGAGGAGATCAAAATCACACATGTTTCTCGTGAAGCAAACATGTTGGCTGATGGTGTTGCCAACATGAGAGTTTTGGAGAGATTTGAGTGGGATTCTTTTGAATCGCTACCTATTAATTTGAAGTGTATTTCTAATAATGACCAGATGGCTTGTTTATAGGGGTGGTGTCCTTGAGGAAAGGTTTTTCATCATATTTTGAGTTGGTACTGGAACTTCGAACCTTGCCATATCTGATAAATTATTTTTTCCTTGGTTTCCATAAAAGGATGGACTAACAGTTTTGGAAGGGAAGTACTTGGAATGAGAAGCCCACACATATTGTGGGTGTTTGTTGTATCATTTTGAATAGTGCCTGGTTCTTTTTTCTATTACATTTCTTCCAGGTTTTGTTGTGTTTTGGGTTGTTGCTTGTTACCATGGGTGGCGACCATTGCAGAATTGAGTTGAGTTCCTGTGAAGAGTTTCAAAAGAATGCTACTATGTGGAAGCATTTAGAATTGGGGGGATTTGTAATTTATGCAGAGAATTCAAGGCTCAGACCCTGATGCCACTAATTTCTTTGTGAAAGGTTGGAATGTGAGGTCGTTACGGTACAAGGGTGTTGAGTTTTGTATTGATGAGGATCTCATTGCAGAGTTAACTGGTCTTTTGGTTACTGGGAGGAAGTTTTTCAAAGACAGGGGTGTGGCCAAGAAGGCTTTTGTGAACTTTTTCAAACATGATGAGAGGAATCAGCTTAGGGAAATTGGAAGTGGCGATTATGCTAGGAAGTCCCTGAAGCCACTTTGGAGGGACCTTGTGAAGGCCATTATGTACTACTTCACCCTTGAAGGTAGATTCTTTATGGTTTACTCTTATCACTTTGTGCTTTTGAACCATTTTAGGCATAAGGTTTCTATCTCCTTTCCTTTTTATCTGTTACTCTCTATGGAGAAGAGTATTGAAGACCACAAGAAGAACCCTAAGAAGATGGTTCTTCACGAAGGGCTTATGAGTTTGTTATTTGCTCATATCAAGTTTAAATTGATTTCGGTTTCCCCTAAGACTCCTGGTAAGAAGGGGGTTAAAAATGATGGTTATGATACTGGGGACTTTGTTGGTGAATGGGTTGGTAGTTCTGAGGAGGAAGAGTCAAAATATGAGGATATGTTTGTTGATGAAGAAGGCTCTGCGGAAGGGGAAGAGGATTCAAAAGAGTGGGGTAAGGGTTATGAGACTGATGTGGAGTTACGGGAGTCTTTGGCTAATTTTATCAAAAATTCTTCGAAGGGGAAAACCAAAGGCTCGAAGAAAGTTAAAGCTTTGGCCAAAAGGAAGCTTGTGATAGGTGATGAAGCGAAAGCCCCTGGTCCGAATGCGAATCATGTGTTGTCTTCAGGTAATGAGGGTTTGAAGGGATGTCCTCTTGAGGGTGAAGTGGCTCATTTAAATGTTGATTGTGTTCAAAATGCCTTTTTGGGGAACCTTGTTCCTGGTAAGACTGGTCGGCTAGAGAGCTCCCCTGTGTTAGGGCTTAAGGTTCCAAAAAATGTGGGTGATTAGTCGAATGATCCTGCTGTTTTGGGTTATTCTATGATGGAGAATAAGTCGATTGATACTAGTCCTGTTGAAATGCAGGGTATTTAAGTGGTTAATTATTCTTAGGTTTTTTCTTCGGCTGAGAGGCAAGTGAAGAAGGAGCATTTGGAAGTGTTAGCTAATTTGGATGACTTTCTAGAGAAGGAGAGGATCAAGGTGGACATTGTGAAGGTTGAGGATTCCCCCGCCAAAGAAGAAGACGACCACAATAGGGATTATGTTGATGCCCCTAATGACTTGGAGCAAAATGATCAACCTCTGATTAACTGGGATGAAATTGATATGAATATGGTTTGTAGGATGGTTGAAGATGGAACAAGAAAACTGCTTTCTTTGGTTAAGTGGTTATTTATTGAGGTAAAGGAGCTCAATCTTTAGATGAAAAATTGGTAGGATGTTTGTGTTGCTATTCTTGGGAGCAACCAAAAGGAGTGTGAAATAAAAGGCATAGTGAAATCAATGCATGCTAAGCTTGATAAGGTTCTCATGGATGCTAGTAATTTGGGGGCTACACACAAGGAAAGGATTTCCTCTTTGGAAGGTATTGTTAATAAAATTTCAGAACACAGAGTTGCAAGCCTGGAGGATAGAATTTGAAAGATGTTGGAGGACTTAAAAACAGTGGTCAATATCAATAATAATTCTTTGAAGACCACTACGATGGGTCTTTCTGTTCTGAATGAGAAGCATTGAATTGGATGGGTAAACCTCTTGACATGGGTGATATGGAGAATATGATTGAAGAGATTAGTGGCTCTTATTTCGTGGAGAAAGCAGAGGCTTCTACTCCTGCGCTGTATAAAGACTTGCAAGCTGGTCTGTGCCTTAGGATGAGAAGTAAGACAAAAAGAGGGCTATTGTGGTTGTTGAAGAGCTAAAGGATGTTATCAGTATGCATGAGGAGGTCATTAAGGAGAACATGGCCTCAACTGTTGTCTTAGATAAGTTACTATAGCGTGTGCTCCCTTTTTTGGTTCAATAGGTTTGTTGATGCTTTTTGTTGTTGGGTTTGTTTACAAGTTGTTGTTGTTACTTCTTTTATTAGTTTTTTGGTTTTTTGGGCTGTTGGGTTTAGTGTTTAATTTCTTTTGCAACTTTTCATCTTTGTAAAGGGTTTTGGGGTCCCTTCAAAACCTAATTTTCCTTATCAAAAACTCACTAGAATCAATTCCAAGGTAGAAAATGATGATCCCAATGTTATTTTATTAAATAGCTTGCTTTCCAATTATGTTGCTATTGTGTTTACACTAGACAAGTTTAACCCTAGCTTGGAAGATGTAATTCCCTTCTTGATGGATGAAGAAAATTTGATTTAAAAAAAATGGCTTCATTACAAAGGAAATTGTAGCTTGTGAAAAATAAGCTTAACCTTCCATCTTGATCCAATGCTTCCTTTTGAAAGCAAATCAATTCTTTGAGACTAGAGTCATGTGCTACTATTGCTGGCAAAGGGGCAAGTTGAAGATAGACAAGGCATTGGTTATGAACTATGTGTGATGACAAAGAATAAGCTTTTGTAGCTGAAGACTGTTGCCACCTTCTCTTCTCATCAAAATCTAATACATGCGCTAGTGAATTATTTGTGTTTTCCCCTATTCACAAGATATCATTTAGTGTGACATAGATATTATATTACTGTTGCTTTGTTCCCTTCATATTATATCTCTAGGTTCAATAATAGTTTGACTTTTATTGCATTAGATTTGACAAGTATAAGACCTTTTGAATAGAGTAAGAAAAATTGAATGAAATGTTATCTGAAGGTTTAACTATGATTATTTTGATAGCAATTATACCTCTTACTACGTAATAATAAGTAGAGTAGGACCAAAATATGATGTCCTATTTACTGCAAAAGTTGATTAAGAAGACACAATAAGATGTTCAATTTTAGCTAGTTCTATATTTTACAATTGATCTTGGCCAATTATTATATGTCATTGTGTGTGCCTAATTACATTTATTGCTTTTTCCATGTATTTATAATATATTTGTTCAAAATTTCAAGAAATTAATAATGTTCAAAATTTTGTGTTCTTAAAAGAGGGGTTGTAAGTTTGGTAGGGTATGCACATTTTGTATTAGATGCATAGGTGCCTTCTACATATCAAGAGTACTGGATAGTCTTATTGTTAACTCTTATGATTTGCACCTGAGCTAAGATTTGACACAACCAATCATGAGCAACATGGGAACTTTTCTAAGGCTGTGGATGACCCTATGAGAAAAGAGTACCTCTAGAGAAAGCTGACTCTTTATTGGTTTAACCTAAAACTCCTACTTTTCTTTCTGAGAAAAAGGTAAGAAAATAATAATTTTGAAATGAAACTAATATTTCTACCCTATGATGAAATACTCAAACTGGCTAAAAGCATGCAAACTCAATTTTTGTTACACTTTTAGTTAATAGATTGATAGAAAACTAACACAACTCATCTTTGCATATCGATTACATGAGTATTTTATGAGAAGGCACTTATACAAGACTCTAGAAAGAAAAGAACGCATTTCATAACTTGAATCCTTGTATTACTCACACAACTCATAACCTATAAATAGATATATTATTGCAAAGCATGTACTTTTGATGAGACATAAATACATGGAAAAAACACAAGTTTTCACAAGTATATTGATCAATTTCTATGACATGTACACAAGCAAAAAAAGTAATGAGAAGGTAAAATTGCATCAATACTATTAATCTTCCAAGGTACTCACAGTTTGCATGACTAAATGAGTTACAGAGAAATGCTGAAAATTTGTGATGAAGATTATCTCCTCCAAAAAAATCTAAAAATTATGAACTCCCCTCCAAAATGAGTTACATGAACCAATATAAACACACCCAAGTGATTGCACCAAAATAGGAGGAAATAACCACCTTGGGTTGAATGCCCCAATAAAGCCTAAAAATGAGGCTCTAGATTCCTCCTAAAATAACCTCCAACATGTGAGGAAGAAGGTTTTGGTCAAACCAAATACCTTAGGTAGATAAAACCACCAACAAAGTGAATTGATGATCCTATAATTGTGGGAACATGTCTCCAAATTGAAAAAACTTCCCCTATATTCCCTCTATTTTGTTTCTCTCCTCAATTTGCATTAAAAAGACAACAAAATAACTTAAAGGCTTATAAATACACCTTAAAGTTACTTGTTTTACAATAAAATTTATGCAAAGAAAAGATTACAAAAGCATCCTCCAAAGTATGTACATAAAGCTGAGGTGGCACAAACTCAAAATGAGGTGGACTCCATGTTGGCACCTTCATATTGCATTGTTGAGGACTTGGCAATAATTTGAAACAAAGGGAAAAGAGGACTTAAGGCATAGAATGCCTAAGTCAATAACATATTATTTGGACCCCCAACATTAACACATTTTTCAATTTTTAAAAAGAATGGGAAGAAAATCCCATCAAACACAAGTAGGGTCAAACCCTAATTATCAAAATAGCCAAAATAATGGGAAAAGCCCATCATTTTGTCATTGCACACTCTTGAGAGCATGATGTGACTGATAAGGTTTTCAGTTGACATAGGAAAAATGAAGGCCTTGACACAGGTTTTGTGGAGATTCACTGATGAGAAACACATAAAAGAGAGGTAAAATGCTTTATGTAGTTCAAAATCTGCATTTTTCACCATATAGAGGTCATTTTTAAATAACAAGTCATGGCCATTGATACATTTCTAACCATGTCTTTCATTTGGTCCTTTTGTGGGTGTTCTTCTTGCGTTCCTAGCCACCATATTTTTCTTCTAAAGCTTGAATGAAGGCCATTAAAATGCTTGAAAGTTTGCAAAAATGTGAGCAAAAGCTTTGGGTAAGTCAAATCAACTCCATTCTACTAGATTCTGAGCAAAAGAAAACTAAATTTCTATTTCCAGCTTGAGAATAAAGCATAAAACTGTTTTCCTTTCTACATTTGACAATGATAATACTCCATTTTTTGTTATCTGTTGCTTTTATGAAGAAAAAGAAGCTCCTTGGCCACGACCATGGACAAAAAATAGTGTATTTTTATATGTGACTTTGTTTCATTTGAAAACCCCGTAATGTTTCTTTGATTCTCCTCTGAATTAGCAAATTTCTTCACGACCCAGATGGGTTTTCTGTATGTAGAAAAAGAAAGATGACTTATGAGCTCGACCTCCATTTTTAAAATTGGGTTTTCTGGGTTACATCATACCCATGCTCTTCACTGGCTGTCATATAAATCTTTGAGCCTAAAAACCCTCTGTGCCTCATACATAATCTGGATTTCTATTCCTATTATTTATGTATTGTAATTTTATTTGCAAATTCCTTTCATATGCATAAAGGGTTTCATCATGCTTTGTATTTGCTACTCTCACTAGTTGTAGCTTTGAAGTTTAACAACTATCATTGATTGATTGATGTCTCAGGTTGTCCTCTTAGATTTTTCACCTTTTCATTATGGGCAGATGTCATAACCCGATACCATGACTGGGGTAGACACTAAACCTTTATCACTGTGTTTTGTTCTTGCAAAACTCAGACCCTGCCATTTTTCCTTTTATTAAATAGCTTGGATGATTTAAACATTTACCATTCAACATCATATGCTACCTTTTCTTTGATTGATTTCACATGAACTGTGTCTCTCCATTGTTATACTCCTCCTAAAGGATCCTCCCTCAACATCTTTCTTTTTAAACATTATGAACATCTAGAAATAGGAGATGGAGATCACCAACTATGCCCTCCCATACAACAAGGACTATCCTACAACAATGATATGACATGATTGCATACTGCCTCTCTTAAGTTTGTTCTTCATGCTTTGTTTTTCTCCAACATAATTCATAAACCTTAGCACCAAATACAACTCACTTTGTTATTATCCTATCATGCTATCCCCCATTGAAGATCTATTCATATAATGATTGCTTAAGGAAATAATAAACCACTGTTGGCCTTTATAGATCTGCCTTCTTGATATAATTTGTTGTAAATAGCCCTTGTCCAATGCTTATGCAACTTGCAATCCTTTTTTCCTCTGCACATAAATCTTCAACTGTTTCCATATGCAATTTCATACCGATGATAGAGTCATGCCTTTATTTTGTTGTCCTTATGATTTCTTGACATGTGAGGATATCCTCTTTTGAGGAATGAATAGGTTGTTCTCTAAAGCCTCAATGACAATATTGTCATGTATGCTCTGTTGCTTCTCTTCTCCCAATGCTATGCACAATCTTTTGCAGATTTGTTATGATTTCCATGCATTATAGTTATTTTTCAAGCATTTATGTTTCACCATTTTCCATACCATATAGTAATCTTTCAGGAGTAGATTGAAAGAAATCAGTTTGTTTCCACTATCCACTATTACTCCAAGAATTGATAGTTTTTACCAAACAAATCTACCCTTGAATCATTGCCTTTTACATTTGCAGTTACCACTGCGTACACTACTGTCACTATACTTTCCACATGCTATCATTGATTTGTCCATTGTACATCTCTAATCATAGAAAATCTGACCTCCAGGCACATCTCTCGATTTGGGGATTTTGCTAGCATAAAGGCAACACAATTTCTTCTGGCATTTGTTGCCTTTTTCTTTAGAGTTACCTCATTCTTGTAGGCATCAAAATGCCAGATTGGGAGTCTCTAAAGAAGAGGCAAAAAACATTTGAAGAAAATTGTATGAAGAGGAAGCATAACACATCTATAACATGAACCAATACTGCTCATTTGCTTATCAAAACAAGGTATAAACAAAGAGATTCACCCTAAATATCTCATTTTCTCAAGCATGTTGGGCTCAACTCTAGTAGGAGCCCCATTTTTCCCCACATGCTAAATTAGGATGAATAGAGTAATAAAATGATTACCTTGTAACTACACATGAAGCAAACAGTTAGAAAAAATGAGCATATGCTCAAAAGGCTTGATGATCCTGTCTTTCTTTTCTTTGGACATAAACATTTTATTGCTTATTTGATGCATGTGAAGGGAAATTTATACACTGGTGGGTGGATATATATGCAGTGTTAGAGACTGTTATTGCTTAGAGCTTTGCTCTAACCTCATTTGCAACTCTTTTCAAATGCAGGACATGAAACAAGGGGCTATAGAAGACGCAAAGCAACTTGGAGCATAAGACCATACAAGACATTAGACTCTGACCAGTCATCAGGCAATGATTGGCCTCTTCCCCTATATATGCATTTTCATTCTTTTAATCCATTAGTGTATGAATTGCACTTTATTTCCATTAGACAAGCTAAATCTCATGGCTTGTGTGAGATAGATTTGAACTCTTGAATCAATAAAGATTTTCTTTCAACAATAATTGTGTAGATCTTTTCAATATTGTATGCACTTGTGTAAATGCAACAATCTATTATTGAAAAATGTAATCTCTTCGATTCTTATGTTTATACATTTGAATGCAATATAGGGAAGATTGATATGAAATGCACTTCATTTTCAGTTAGTAGACACCTTTTAACTCATTCAATTTGACAAGAAACAAAAATGAGTAACACTTATATATTATAGATCATCTATAGATTCAAAATCAAATTGTGCACTATCATATACTATAAAATCAATACTGGGTAGTCTTATATATTATAAATCATCTATAGACTCAAAATCAAATTATGCAATATCATATTCTATAAAATCAATACTGGATAGTGATATATTATAAATCACCTATAGACTCAAAATCAAATGACCCAATATCATAAACTATAAAATCAATACTAGATAGTCATATATAGATCATTTGTAGACTCAAAATCGAATCCCCCAATATCATATACTATAAAAAATTTCATTCTATAGATAAATAGAACAATTATTATTAGAAACAAGAACCTCTAAGTACATATTTTGTTAGTACTTCAACTAAATAAGCCACTTTTGTTTATTACAATGTTATTAAATTCCAATTATTAATTATATTGGTAAAGAGTGCATCCAGTTTGCTGGATAAACAAAGGCATCTCATTTGTGCAACGTCCTATTTTAGGTACAAAGTGCACCCAACATGCTATATAGAAGTTCCTTTGTGATGAGCATTCTGTAAATAAAAATGTCTAATATATATTTTTTAAAGGAAGAACATTTTGGTAATTGTAATTTTGGTACCCAAAACTTCTAACTTCAATTTTAATTTTTCTCAAATTTTAAAGTTTGGATAATCCTTGAACATTAATATAATTCTTTTTTTTTCAACCACCTTTATCTAGGATGGCTTGATAAGAAACCATTACACTATAACGAATTGACCCATAAGCTGGACAACAGGAAAAGAAGATAATGATATGTGCTAAATCTTTTTGTTAAAATGATGTATGCACAGTGTCCTTGAAGCTGCAGTCTTCAATGAAGGACCTTTGCCAAGAAAATATTCACCCACATAGAAAAGTGTTGCAATAATGGCATTCAAATAGAGATTATCTGATTGATCTAGAATATGTTACAAATGTACATATGCCCTGATTATATAGGCATGAGAGAAATCTAGAATGCACTAAGATATTGTCAAGTGTTTTAATCACACAACATGTGACAATATGAAAACCCTAACAACCTACCTAGGGAATGATGACGAGTAGAGATAAGTTCTAGAAAAGACAACTCATCTTTTAGAAGGAATCTTATCTCCTACAAACATGGAAGGGGTAATTACCTCATTATTTATGATTTTCTAATGATGCAACCTAGGACATAATTAATTGAAGACCTAAGTAAACTTATGCTAGTGTAATAAATAATTAATTACACTAACACTTTTTCCTATTAGATAGTGATTACTTCTTCGTATCAAGTATTGGTTAGTTTAATTTTAGTGTTGTATATATATAATCTTATGGAAATGGTAACAACTAAAGTTGTCATCTAGCTAATGCATATTGTAGCACAAAAGAAAGAGAATGCCAAATTAGTAATTGTTTTCCTACTTTTATATTTGTTTTCTGTAGTAATTCGTTGTAGAGGACCCCTCTCTTCGAAGTTATCTGTTTTTTCTAATTGCATTTTTCTATTTCTCATTCTCACCATATGTAAGCCCATGGTCAATTTTAAATATTAAATATAGGTCTCTATGTATGAAAGAGAATCACTTAGTCTATATAAAGAGCATTTTGCAATAATGGCTCAATGTTTTGATATGTTTTAAAGGTTTTTGGATTCGTCACAAACCCATTTTCCCCAGAATTTTTAATGCATTGCTCCAGAATAAGACGTGTAGTGAAAGAGGCTCATTCTCCAGTCCTCTAAGATCATAGTTGTCAAACATTAGAATTTAAATGCCTCCAAACTTGCCTTCTAAGACTTAAGTTGTTTAACAAGTGAAATGTATATAGAGCTTCATACATGTTTTGAGATTGCAACCTGCAGTCTGTTGTATTTACAATCAAATTTTCATCTCATTTTTCATTTTTTACTATTTCTGTTTTGTCCTTAATCCTTCACAACATGGTTATCATGTGCAAAACTTGCTTGACTTGTTTAGAGAAATTTGCATATGTTACTTGAAAGTTGAAACCTAAGATTAAGATATGTTTACAATGCTTCTATTCATCAGGGAATCTGATATGTGCAGTCATATGTGTAATTTTGATGTAATAAAATTGATATTAAAAATTATGGAATATAGAAAGCATTTGCATAAACACGTACAATACTTTTCCTACATGAAACTAAAAATGTCTACACAACATATTTGTTACATCATTTCTTTGCTCTTTAATATAAACATGAACATAACTATAACATCATTTTCCTACTCTTAAACATGTTTTACATCATTTATTTATTACTGTAAAATTATCTTTCAAGTGTTCAAACATAACATGAACTATAATGTACAATGTCATAAATATAAATAACAATTGGCGTAATCATTGCACCTCCTTCTGATACAAGTGCTAGTATATATATATATATATATAAGATGTGTGTGTATGTAATATGTATATATATTTTTAGAATATATATTTATAATTTATTTATTTTTATGTGTATATATATTTTTAAGAATATATAAAAAGACTAATAAATTGCAAAGAGGGAAAGCAAATTTTCATAATTACTATTAAAAATCCTCTCTTATTTTTGTATCTTTACTATCTTTTTGCCATTTCTTATTATACATTTTGTTTTATAACGTTTAAAATTAGTTATAATAGAACCACTTTTTTAATATAAATACTAATATATTTATTTTATTTTTACTATTTTTTTTCTTTTTAAATTTCCTAAACACATACATTGAAAAAAATAAATAAATAAAATATTATTTATTATATATATTTGAAGTTGAACAAGCAATATATCTATTTTAAGTAAAATTAACAACATATTCGATCAAAGCTAGTAAGCTAAATATGGTGAAACATGTGAGTTGAGCATTCCCAAGATGTATATGCCACACATTGATAAGATATTTTGTTATAATTACTATTCATGGGTTGCTTTGAGATGAACCTTATATTAGAATCTTGAAAGCATGAAATAGATTAAAATGATGAATAAGATCCACATTAGTGGAAGAAAATGCAAGTGCCTCTTGAAATATTTATCCACCCAAATCAAGAATGTATTCATCATTGCATCATAATGACTTAGGAGACAATAATCACAACTATCATAAGGAATTAACTAAATGAAGGTCGTATACATATTATTTTCTATTTTTTTTTTTCATATTTTTGGTAGGAATTTGTATGGTAAAATAGCTATGAATAGATATATATGCTATGTATGGCACATAATTTTTTTTAATGCTACAATAAAATTTGAATTTACAACAAAGTAGTGGAAGACATTACTATAATTTTCAAGATGAATGTAAAAAATAATTATAATATTATAGAATGTTTGAAGATTTTTATTTTAGGAGTAAAAAAATATAATATGAAAGAATACAAAAGGTACATAATCAATCATCCAAATCTTCTCTCCACTTAGAAGTTAAAGAGGTTTAATGAATTCAAGAAGGATTTTATGTACTTAATGCATAATAATAAAGTCCTGAACGAAGAAAAAGTTCTCTGTTTAGAGAACTATTTTGGTTTCTCTATTTTTTAATGAATGCGAGTTGCTCCCTTGGTGTGCAGGCACCTTGGCTAATCTCCACCTTCTTAGGAAAATTTTTGGCTTGTACCTGATTCTAGCCAAATCAGGATTATGTTATGTTTGTTAGGATCCTAGAGTTCTTGTAGTATGAGTAAATTAGTCATTAGGATAAAATTCTCTTAGTTATCTATGTGGGTTAATGTTGTTAAATTTTGGTTTTTCTAAGCTTTGATTAACCTATGTTGCACCATGGGGCAGTAAAAGAGTCAAACTCTTTTCCTTGTTGCTAAAAGATGCCAGTGGACAGCTTGGAAGGCATTTGATGCGCCAACAAGGAGTAGAGGTCCAAAAATTCAGGATTGAGGCATGTTGGAAGTTGTGGAATATTGTTTAAAAGTTGCATGGCAAAATTCAAGGAGTTGCATGTAATTTTGTGATAGGTATTCCTTGTAATCAGGAAAAACCACCGAGCCACTGCCCTGAAATGGTGGATATTGGCGTCCAAAGTGTGTGTGCCTCGTTGGAGAGAGGTTGTTGCATTGTAAAAATAGTTTTTGGTGTGTGAAGAAACAGACAGTTAGCAGATTTAGAAGATTTTCTGAGTTTTTAGAAAACCCCGTGTGTTTTCTGGCAATGTGAATTCGATGAACAAATGCTCTGATTAGTATTGGAATATTGTTCTTTTCTAATATCTTTCCCCTTGTAACAGTGTGTTGACTTTGGATATATGCATTGTTGTCAAGGTTTTTAATTAGCAGGGTATTTGTGGACTGTACATATGTTGCTGCCCGTGTGGTTGTGAAGACAGTGAGATATTAAACATTGTAAATACCATTCAGTTTTGATTTGGAATCCCTAGAATAGATTTGAGTCATCATTTCTCTATGTGCAGGTGGTTGGAAATAGAGTTATAGTTTAGACTTCATAGAATACAGATTGGAGAACATTGTAATTGTTGTTTTGAGAGTCAATTTTTTTGTCAAAAGACTTCCCATAGCCACTGACCGCGGGTTCTTCTAGGGACTGGTGATAAATGGGAGTAGAGACATCTGTTTACATATATTTGTCAGTGGATAGCATGGGAGAAAGAGCCAAGATGAGTACACCTAAACCCTAGGCGAGCTTAGGACCCGGCTAGGAAAGTAAGGTGAAAACAAGGAACCTAGGCAGGGGAAAAAGGACATTGTACGGAGTCCGTACAGTCCTAGCAAGGGCAGTTGATGAACTTTACATTCCACATGGTTTGAGGTTTCCAAAGATAAGTTGGTGAGAGTTGAGATTCATTAAACAGTGAAACCCTAGTTGTAGGGTGAAATAGGTCTCCTCTCCAAGAGATTTGGAGTCCACTGTACGGAGCAGCTGAGAACCTAAAATTTATTGCAAGATTTAAAACCCTGAAAAGGGTATCTGGAAACACCTTTTGTTTGTCAGGTCATTTGGCAAATATTAGAGGAAAAGTCAGAAAACTGACTGGTAAAGGCTACAAAGAATAGTTCCCTCCAAAGGTTATTTGTTGAAATCGGTAAGAGTGATCTTTGAGGAGCTCACAAGATGGCTTCAAATGGTCATGGAATGTGTCAGAGAAATGTCCCTAACTCCCCTGCAGGTAGCCAAAGCATGTTGTTGAAGATCACATTTAGACTCTTCTAGGTGTGATAGGAGGCAGGAATTTACAAAGAAGGTGTTGAACCCTCCACAGTGAAAGCACAAGTAAATACTCATAGGATAGAGATTTAGCAAGGTTCCATTGTTGAGCCAAGTAAATACAGAGCCTAGATCATTGATAGGTTCCTAGTGAAGGCAGTATAGTGTCTTCTGAAGGAAAGGTGCAAGCAAGCTTTGGAGGGTTTTGTCATACACCATATTGGTATCAGAGCCAGAGTTGGATTCTAGGCTTGTGATTCATGAGCCAATCCACTGAGTCAGTAGGAGAGAATACACCAGAGGAAGGAACCATGGTGACGAATGCAGAGCTAGCAAAGAAGGTAGAAGAGCAAGAGGAAGATAACCGGTTGCTCAGAGAGAGGATATCTCAGATGGAGAAACTCCTAGATGAAGTCCAAGAAACAGCAGACACTGTGAAGGACAAGATAAAGAAGAAGGAAGAGCAGGAAGCCAAGGAAAAAGAGGTGGAATTGGAGGAGGAAGCTCCAAAGCCTGATCCTGTTCTTGCAGAGGAACCATTCTTGAAGGCATTGCAGGCCTTGAGTGGTAAAGCATTGGATGGTGTGCCACTCTTCAGTGGACAAATGGACCCAGATTCAGTTGTGGAATGGATAGAAAGTATTGAGAATCACTTTGAGTGTGATGGCATAACGGAGGCCCAAAAGGTGAAGGTGGCCAAGTCTAGGTTGAGAGGAGCAGCTCTCACATGGTGGAAGTTTGTACAATCAGAAAGAGAGAAAGAAGGCAAAGGTCCCATAGTTTCATGGAAAGGAATGGTGACCAAGATAAGGCAAACTTATCTCCCAGATGATTATGAAGTTCAGTTGCACAGGAGAAGACACAATCTGAGGCAAAAGGACATGGATGTCCAAACATATACAGAAGAGTTTCAAAAACTATGCCTTAGATCAAAGGTGGTTGAAGATGAGAGTATCAGATTAGCAAGGTACCTTAATGGACTCAAGTGGTCTATCCAGGAAGATATGAGCTTGGTAAGCTTCAAATCAGTACGCCAATGTTATCAAATGGCTTTGAAAATAGAAGAGAAAGGCAAAAAGAAGCAGGAACAGAACCCTAAAGGTAGAGGTAAAGGCAAAGACAGCAGAGGACAAAGAGGGAGCTATAGTGGAAGAGGCTCAGAATCAAGAGCTCAAGGAGAGGTCAGATTTTCTGATCAGCAAGAGGGAAGTTCTAGTAGAGGAGGTAGAGGAAGAGGTTTCAGCCCTAGAGGAAGAAGTGGTGGACAAGGCAGGAGTAGTTACTTCACCAACATGAAATGCTATCATTGCAACCAATTGGGACACCCAGCATATAGATGCCCTGAGAAAGGAAGCACATCTCATGGAGGAGATAAGAGAACCCATCTAATTCAAGATGAAGCAGCTGCAACAACCAAGCAATCAGAAATATCTTTGAACTCAGAAGAAGGGGAGAATCTCATGATGAGAAGGACCTTAATCAAGGAACCGGTCAAAGAGGAACCAAGCCAAAGGAGATCTTTGTTTAGAATAAAGTGCAAGATGATGGGGAAAGTGTGCAAGGTGATTATAGATTCAGGTTCTACTGACAATATTGTGTCAGAAGAGGCAGTCAACAAACTGAAATTAGCAAGGATATCTCACAGCAATCCTTACAAGGTTACATGGCTCAACAAGGGTCAGCATGTCTTGGTAAATGAACAAGCATGGGTGGAGTTTTCAATTGGCAAGTACAAAGACAAAGTTTTGTGTGATGTTTTACCTATGGATGCATGCCACTTGCTCCTAGGTAGGCCATGGCAATTTGACCGCCAAGCTGTGCATGATGGAGCCAAGAACTCATACACCTTCAAGAAGGACAATGTCACATACAAGATTCAATCTTTGTTGGAAGATAATGAGGTGCAGACAGTAGGTTCTAAGTTGCTGATAACAGGTGAAAAAGAGTTCTTAAAGACCTTGGAAGAAGGAGAAGGAGTTGGCTATGCAATCATGATCAAGCCAAGAGAGGCAAGCAAAGAGAAGGCAGCTGAAAAGGAAGAACTACCAAGGGAGATTCAAGACTTGTTGCAGACCTATGAGAACATAGTAAGTAGTGGTCAACCAGCAACTTTACCTCCTAAAAGAGCCATAAGTCATAGGATAGACTTGATACCAGGAGCCACCCTTCCAAACAAAGCAGCCTACAAGATGACACCTCAACAGAATGAGGAGATAGCTAGGCAGATCCAAGAATTGCTTGATCAAGGTCTCATTAGGAAAAGCATTAGTCCTTGTGCAGTACCCACCGTCTTAGCACCCAAGAAAGGAGGAGAATGGAGGCTTTGTACTGATTCCAGAGCCATCAACAAGATAACCATCAGGTATAGATTTCCTATTCCTAGAATTGAAGATCTTATGGATTGTCTAGGTGAAGCTAGGTACTATACCAAGATAGATTTAAAAAGTGGATACCACCAAATTAGAATACATGAGGGTGATGAGTGGAAAACAGCCTTCAAAACCAATGAGGGTCTCTATGAGTGGCTAGTAATGCCATTTGGTTTGTCTAATGCCCCCTCCACATTCATGAGACTCATGAATGAAATCCTAAAGGACTACATTGGCAAGTTTGTAGTAGTGTATCTTGATGATATACTAATATATAGCAGAACTAGAGAAGAGCACCTCCAACACATTGAGCTAATTTTCAAGAAGCTACAGGAGGAGAAGCTGAAGATTAACCTGGAAAAGTGTGAGTTCATCAAAACAGAGCTGGTGTACCTTGGTTTTGTGTTATCACATGGCAACTTGAAGATGGATAGCAGCAAGGTAGAAGCCATTCTTAATTGGCCTACTCCCAAAACAGCAACAGAGGTAAGAAGTTTCCATGGTCTTGCTCAGTACTATAGGAAATTCATCAAACAATTTAGTGCAATTTGTGCTCCTATGTTGGATACAATTAAGGGAGGAATGAAAACCAAGTTTGTGTGGAATGAACAAGCTAACAAGAGTTTTGAGTTGCTGAAGGAAAAGGTAGCTACTCAACCTGTTTTGGTGTTGCCAAGTTTTGAGAAACTATTTACAATTGAGTGTGATGCTAGTAATGTAGCAATTGGAGCTGTTCTCAGCCAAGAGGGCAGACCGGTGGCTTTTCATTCTGAGAAGCTAAGTGAAGCCAAGAAGAAGTACTCTTCTTATGACCTTGAAATGTATGCATTGGTCCAAGCACTAAGGAAGTGGAGGCATTACTTGCTTCCCAAGGAGTTCATTGTGTACTCAGACAATCAAGCACTCAGTTTTCTGAATTCCCAAGAGAAGTTGAGTCATAGGCACATGAAATGGGTGGAGTACTTGCAAGCCTACACCTTCAACATTAAGCACAAGAAGGGAGCTCTCAACAAAGTTGCTGATGCATTGAGCAGGAGAGTTCTTACCATCCAAGAAATCCAATTGAAGAGCATGGGAATAGATCACTTCAAGGATCTATATGTAGATGATGAAGATTTTGGAGAAATTTATAAGGTATGCCTTGAGTTTAAAAACCATTTTCATAGCAAGTATGCTGAATACACATTGCAAAGTGATTTGTTGTTTAAAGGGAATCAGCTTTGTGTTCCTAGAGGCTCTATTAGAGAGAATTTAATTCAAGAGAAACATAATGGTGCATTGAGTGGTCATTTTGGGATCACTAAGACTCAAGAGCTTGTCCAAAGGTTTTATTTTTGGCCTAAAATGAATCTAGATATCAGAAAATATGTAGAGAGTTGTGTAGTGTGTCAAAAAGCAAAAGGAACTTCTTCAAATGCAGGTTTATACCAGCCACTGCCAATCCCTTCTAGGCCATGGGAATGCTTGAGCATGGACTTTGTAGTTGGTTTACCCAAGACAAGGCAAGGAATGGATAGTGTGTATGTTGTGGTTGATAGATTCAGCAAAATGGCTCACTTTATACCCTGCAAAACAACAAATGATGCCAGTCAAATAGCCTCACTCTTCTTCAAGGAAATAGTCAGAATTCATGGCTTACCAATCAGCATTGTATCAAACAGGGATACTAAATTTATGAGCCACTTTTGGAAGACACTTTGGCAGAGAATGGGCACCAATCTGTCCTTTGGATCTGCATACCATCCCCAAACTGATGGTCAGACCGAAGTTGTGAATAGGACACTTGGAAACCTTCTTAGATGCTTGACCAAGGAGTATGGTCAACAATGGGATCAGATCATTGGGCAGGCTGAGTATGCTTATAATGATACAGTAAATAGGTCAACAGGAAAGAGCCCCTTTGAGATTGTTTATGGACTGCACCCTAGAGGCGTTTATGAGCTGAGAGAGTTGAAGGATGGAGTGAAAGGAAGTGGTTATGCAGATGATTTTGCTTATGCAATGCAAGAGATTCATGAGACAGTCAGAAAGGCCTTGGCAGAAAACACCATGAAGCATAAGGCTAAGGTGGATGAACATAGAAGAGAAGTCAAATTTAATGTTGGTGACTTAGTCATGGTACATTTGAACAAGGCCAGATTACAGAAGGGAGTCCCTCACAAGCTGCAAATGAAGAGGATAGGTCCCTATCCTATCTTGGAGAAATATGGAGATAATGCAGTCAAGGTACAATTACTAGATGACAGTGGACTATCCCCTATTTTTAATGTTGCAGACCTAGTACCCTACAAAGGACCATCAGTCAACTTAGATTAGACCTTCCAAGAAGTCAGTCAAGAGGTTGAAGAACTCAAACTGCCCTCTACTGCAGTCAACCAAGTTGATAAAGTTTTAGATACTAGAGTTTATAAGAAAACTAGAACAAAGGAGTATAAGGAACATCTAATCCAAAGACCAGGACAAAGTGAAGTAGATGCAATTTGGATTAAGGAGGCAGAGTTTAAGAAGCTGGGAGTTGATCCCAATGTACTCAATCCAAGGATGGCTTGAAATTTCCTGTTTTGGGGAGGATGGTGCAGGGGCACCTTGGCTAATCTCCACCTTCTTAGGAAAATTTTTGGCTTGTACCTGATTCTAGCCAAATCAGGATTATGTTATGTTTGTTAGGATCCTAGAGTTCTTGTAGTATGAGTAAATTAGTCATTAGGATAAAATTCTCTTAGTTATCTATGTGGGTTAATGTTGTTAAATTTTGGTTTTTCTAAGCTTTGATTAACCTATGTTGCACCATGGGGCAGTAAAAGAGTCAAACTCTTTTCCTTGTTGCTAAAAGATGCCAGTGGACAGCTTGGAAGGCATTTGATGCGCCAACAAGGAGTAGAGGTCCAAAAATTCAGGATTGAGGCATGTTGGAAGTTGTGGAATATTGTTTAAAAGTTGCATGGCAAAATTCAAGGAGTTGCATGTAATTTTGTGATAGGTATTCCTTGTAATCAGGAAAAACCACCGAGCCACTGCCCTGAAATGGTGGATATTGGCGTCCAAAGTGTGTGTGCCTCGTTGGAGAGAGGTTGTTGCATTGTAAAAATAGTTTTTGGTGTGTGAAGAAACAGACAGTTAGCAGATTTAGAAGATTTTCTGAGTTTTTAGAAAACCCCGTGTGTTTTCTGGCAATGTGAATTCGATGAACAAATGCTCTGATTAGTATTGGAATATTGTTCTTTTCTAATATCTTTCCCCTTGTAACAGTGTGTTGACTTTGGATATATGCATTGTTGTCAAGGTTTTTAATTAGCAGGGTATTTGTGGACTGTACATATGTTGCTGCCCGTGTGGTTGTGAAGACAGTGAGATATTAAACATTGTAAATACCATTCAGTTTTGATTTGGAATCCCTAGAATAGATTTGAGTCATCATTTCTCTGTGTGCAGGTGGTTGGAAATAGAGTTATAGTTTAGACTTCATAGAATACAGATTGGAGAACATTGTAATTGTTGTTTTGAGAGTCAGTTTTTTTGTCAAAAGACTTCCCATAGCCACTGACCGCGGGTTCTTCCTGGGACTGGTGATAAATGGGAGTAGAGACATCTGTTTACATATATTTGTCAGTGGATAGCATGGGAGAAAGAGCCAAGATGAGTACACCTAAACCCTAGGCGAGCTTAGGACCCGGCTAGGAAAGTAAGGTGAAAACAAGGAACCTAGGCAGGGGAAAAAGGACATTGTACGGAGTCCGTACAGTCCTAGCAAGGGCAGTTGATGAACTTTACATTCCACATGGTTTGAGGTTTCCAAAGATAAGTTGGTGAGAGTTGAGATTCATTAAACAGTGAAACCCTAGTTGTAGGGTGAAATAGGTCTCCTCTCCAAGAGATTTGGAGTCCACTGTACGGAGCAGCTGAGAACCTAAAATTTATTGCAAGATTTAAAACCCTGAAAAGGGTATCTGGAAACACCTTTTGTTTGTCAGGTCATTTGGCAAATATTAGAGGAAAAGTCAGAAAACTGACTGGTAAAGGCTACAAAGAATAGTTCCCTCCAAAGGTTATTTGTTGAAATCGGTAAGAGTGATCTTTGAGGAGCTCACAAGATGGCTTCAAATGGTCATGGAATGTGTCAGAGAAATGTCCCTAACTCCCCTGCAGGTAGCCAAAGCATGTTGTTGAAGATCACATTTAGACTCTTCTAGGTGTGATAGGAGGCAGGAATTTACAAAGAAGGTGTTGAACCCTCCACAGTGAAAGCACAAGTAAATACTCATAGGACAGAGTTTTAGCAAGGTTCCATTGTTGAGCCAAGTAAATACAGAGCCTAGATCATTGATAGGTTCCTAGTGAAGGCAGTATAGTGTCTTCTGAAGGAAAGGTGCAAGCAAGCTTTGGAGGGTTTTCTCATACACACACTTGGCAACAACTTGCTTAAAAAAATAAAATCTAATTATTTCTATTTTCACAACCTTTAAAAGGAATATGTTATTTTTTATATCCAAATATGGACAATGCAAATAGAAGTATAAAAAATATTGCAACTCATTTATATACAAATGTATCAACAAATACATGATTTCAAAAAAAATTATACACCCACACAAACACACACTCACATCACACATAAATAAAAGAGTACATTTAAATGCTTTTGTTATAAATAAAATTAGTAATCAAACTAATGGATGTTTGCCTTATAAGACTTGGTCACAAACCTACCCCTAAGCTAAGAGGCTCTTTAAGAAACTAGGTTTCACAACACATAATAAGGAAATACAACCATAACACAAGAACACTCAATACTTGAAACAACACATGAATCTTGACAAGATTTATAGAAGCAGAGGAGGGAAGATGAGGGGACTCTCTTCAAATGGAAAAAATAGAATTATAAATATATTAATCCAACCAAATATAGCACAAAATATTTTCTATAAATTTTGTCCAATCTCCTCCCATATCCAACACTACAAACAAACCCAACACATTTATAACATATAATCTCATGAAAACTCATAAGGTGCCCACACACAAAATTATTCACCAAGAAATGTATATTTTCATAAATAAACTTAGCACAACATCTCAAACATATAATCTCATGAAAACTCATAAGGTGCCCATTAAAAAAATTATTCACCAAGAAATGTATATTTTCATAAATAAACTTCGCACAACATCTCAAACATATAATCTCATGAAAACTCATATGACATTTATATCAAATTTTCTTACCAAAAAAAATATATTTTCACCAAGAAATGAATATTTTCTCTAAGGAGGGTCCACAACTCTCTCAACCCCACACATGGGCAACTCTCATTTAATTACGAGAGTCTAGGGATAACCCAACTTAACATAACACTCCATTCCCAAACAAATAAACAAATGTAACAACCAAATCTCAATAAAAGGGAACCATGACCAAAATCAATCCAAAATTTGAATGCACACAATAAATAACACATAAACGACCTCTAATGAGCTCCAAAGGTAGGAGAAATGCTCTTTGTTGAAGATCCTTCAAATAAGTTACTCTTCAAGCATATTCTCTTCCAAGCTTCAAGCTTTAGCTCCACTCTCTCCTCCACAAGAAGTAAAAGTGAATTAAAAAACTTCCCAAACCACTTTAAGAGGGATATAAATAATATGTCATATCACTCATCCTTTCAAATATGGAGGTGATAAATGGCCTCCTACTCATCCTTCTCATTCCTCGCGGAAATCCTAAATATACACATGAATCTCTATATGTTCACACATGTGTGAGAACTTGGAATGGGGTGTGCCTAGTACAATTCCCCATACAATTTTTTTGAAAGATTACATGTTATTAAAATAACCTTGTTTCTTTCCCAAGCCAAATTTTTAGTCTTCCCAAGGGAATTAGGAAGGGTCAAATCTTGTTTAAATATCAAAATTATGTCCCAAAAAGTCTCTATTCTAGAGGTATTTACCCAATCAATCAATAAAATGACTTTACAAACTATTTTAAAAACTCCTCTAAATTCATATTTGGGATTTGTCATTTAGGGTGACTCTCACCCTAAGACCTAAACATATATAACCTCATAACAAGACATCATGAATTTCACATTACAATATATATTTACAAGGAATATCTTAGTCTCCTCATGGGCTAAAGTCAAGTTGTCACTAGGAAAACATGATTAGGGTTTCTAAAAGTTTTCCAAATATTTTCATTGGCTATGGAAGTCCCTTGCATGCTTGAAACAAATGCTAGATATATTTGAAGGGTAGATGAAACAATGCATAACTATAACTTAAATGCATATGTTGTAATAGAAAAGTTTATTCATTCATATAAATTTCACAATACCTTTCACTAAAACACCTTAACTACACAAAATAAATAATAAAATTTCCTAATATTATTGTATGCAAATTGTCAAATTCCTTAAATCACAACTATTAAGTTGATTTAAAAATTAATATTAATTACTACATCCAAAACACTCATGTCAATCATCTACATGTAATTTAAATATGGCAAAGTAGAAAGAAAATGTGGAACCTCATAGCTAATAGACATCTTGCAAGGTTAGTCCCATAAGAATAAAAATTACCTAATCTCAATTATGCGTATGATATTAATTATCTAGAAGCATCAACTAATCTAAATCAACACTATATACTTATAAATTAGACTACTTTAATTAGAATTTGCTCTATCCATGCTAATATGTTATAAAGGACATATATCCAAAAATATATATGTGAGAATAAATAATTATGTGCTTCCAGGAATAGATACATCAGTGTCAAATCTAGAGCTTACCCCATTTCACCATACGGTTGCTTAAGTGTGTTTTTTGCTTAAATTTGAACAATTGATGTGTATAATTTTTTAATTATGGGAAAAGGATAATTTGAGATCTTTCCCTATTTTAGTGGAGCAACTATTGTTTAGGAATTGAAATTAGGCTTTGGAAAAAAGGAGGGGTTGGAAATAAGAGCAATTGCTTATTGCAAAAAATGTCATGTAGCTCCACAAATTTCTTTCCTTCCCTTTTAAAATTTGCCTCCAATTTTTTTTGTCTAAATTGTAAATGCAAAAATTGTTATTAATACTATTAATCAAAAAATAAAATGACGACTTAAAAATAAACAAAAAATAAATAAATTCATGAGGCCACTAACTCTCCAAATAAATCCTTAAAATATTGAGGAATTGTTGATAGACAAAATAAACTAAACAACAACATGGAATCCTTCCCTAAATATCTCTAATCCTAATATTTAATAGTCACTCTTCCATTCAATTATCAATCTTAACTCTTATTAATCTAAATTAATTGCTTATTGATTACATTTAATTAATTAAGACGTGTATACCTTACAATTAATAATAAGCAAGATTTTTTTAATTATTAAAGTTGTGACATTCTCTACCTACCAGTTCCCAGTCAATTAGGCCCCATTAATAGGCCACAATGTGGTAGAGCTCCACTCGGCATGTTCACTACTTCAACAAATCCCACTATTTTTCGTGGGTCCCAGATCTACACTAGTGGTAAACAAATTTCGATGTAAAATTTTATTGGTCAATTTTATCATATAAAACATAGTACTAAAGAATCCTCGAAGACTCGAAAGCAAACTGCGACACAGGCCTGAAGAATAGGACTACGCTTTGTGTTTTTGAAGGAAAACGAAACCATTCAAACGCCGAGAGAATCGAAACTTCGACCTGTAAACAGTGTGTGTTGGATCAGTGATGGCGCCTTCACAAGATCCAACGCAAACTGTACCAACTGAGCCTCAGGAGCAACAAGAGGAGCGTCCTATTTCAAGCCTTCTCATAGTAATCGGTATGTATAAATGAAAATCTTTTATATTGTATTTTCATGCTTAAGTGGTTCAAACCCTAGGTCTCACAATCTACAGCATCTTGGTGACAAACTTTACGATTTTTAAAAATTTATTTAATAAGTATATGACGATGTGTTATAAAGAAATTCCTCTTAATATCTTCCAGAAAACAAATGATCTACATCAGCCGCATATTGTTAAATTTAAATTAATTATGTTATCAGAACTCCAGACTTCGCGGAATTTGCAGGAATTTCGGTATATTGAGTTTTTATTGCCGACGATGTCTTTTCTATTAAAGAAATTAATAAAGAAATGTCTCTTAAGTTTACTCTGAAGATAAATGATTTACAGCAGCCGAGCATAATGGTTTAAAAGAAAAATATCTCTCTATACAAGTACTTACAATATTTATTTGGATTTTGTTGGTCAGCAATGCAAGCAGAGGCGCTTCCTTTAGTCACCAAGTTTAATCTCTCGGAGGACCAAGATTCACCGTAAGTTTGAGAGTTTTGTCCCTTCTGGTTTGAGACAATTTTATTGTTTAATGTTCTTTGATTCAGCCGTATAAGACAAAAAAATGTGTTTAAATTTTAGTGTATATATTCCTTTATCAATCCATTTTTTTGTGAATTTAGGCATTTCATTCGGATTGTGGGCTCCAGGCGCAGTATATATTTAGCCCTAATGCATTTTTCTGGGTCAGTTTTTTATGTGGGATTTGATCAATCTTTTAATAAGAAAACAAGGTTTTAGAAGAATCGTGTAGGAAGTTTTGTAATCATCATCTAGGATCATGCTCCGTGATCCATTGATAAGAGGAAAAATATGTATACAGGTTGTAGACTAGAGCTCTTTATACATCACTCCGTTACGTTGATGCCATTGGAAAGATAAAGATAATTAAATATAATTAGGTGCAAAAACTTTGTTAACCCCATTTATTAATTAATGACCAGCACTTCATAAATATTGTAAAATATTAAATGAAATAGCAGTTGCTACCAATTTCTATCTTAAAACAATTATGTACTGGCAACTGCTGCCCATGGAAGATGGTTGATTTTAATTCATTAATGATTAATCTCCATGATTGGCCTTAATCCTTCATCCCTATTCAGATTATGAACATCCTTGCTAATCTTCACAATTTCCTTAAGCCACCTTTTGAGTGCCTATGTAGTTTTAATACAAATATTTAATTTTCAAATATTTGGAAAATTTTCTCTAATAGCTGGCTTGAGTTTTTTATAATTGGTAAATTCTAGTTGTTTACTAGTTCGCTGCCCTGATAAACAACAAAAATTCAGAGTGAGGTGCAACTAGTTGATGATACTGACACATCTTAGTGTTTCACTAAGGCTTAAAAATCTCAATGTTATTAATCAATAAGCCTATTATATATTTACAACAGTGACTGCAGTTTCTAAATACAATAAGACAAAGCTTTTGTCAAATAATTTCCATGCTTTTGATCGCTGCTACTTGCAAACCTGCCTATCCTGGTCTTCAAGAATTCTGATGTGTTGACTCCTGCAGTAAATGCTTTCCACAAGTTCCTTCCGCTGCCATTTCCAATAGCTCCTACAGTCCTTGGGATGCACTTTACCAAAGCATTAGCCATTTTTTAGCACAATTCCTCAGTAAGGCACTAGTCAAACAATTGATGTTCTCTCTGTGGGCTACATTCTGTCTTATTATTTTATTCTGAGTTTGCAGGAGGAAAAACAAGAAGTGAAGAATTGATTTTCATTCATGAAATTTGAGATTTTTGAAATATTTCTTTCAGATTTTCTATCATGAGAAGGTTCTTACAGTAATAGTTCCATTTTTTTCTTTAATTTGGCGGTGGGAAGCATATGTGATTTGTGATTTTAGACAAATTTTACTTTCTTCAGTATTACTGTGTTGGAAAAGTTATAGAGTCCAATCATTCAATCATATTTTGAGGCTTTTCATGTCATGGCCAATGAAAATATTTATCCATGGATTATGGATTGTCTATGTAGACTGGATATAAATGTTTTGCATGCATATCTCTTTTTTGGTAAGTATAAAATAAAAAATAGGGGTTTGTGCCTGGGGAACCCCCTCCTAATTTAGAGGAAAAATGAAACAATCAGCTGAGCAGAGATGAAAAATAAATAACCAAGTCCATGAAACAATCAACCAGCAAAAGTGTTTTTCACTAACATTGGTTTTATTATATTTATAGCACCACTAAATTACATTTATTTATAGACAGAAGATGAAAGAAAATGAGGCTTTTGTAAATAGTTGGCAGAATTCAAATAGTTGATCTCCAGGTTTGATCTGGTTCTATACATCACCCAGTTTATGGGGAGGATTTATATTTTTTCTCACAGTCAAAGAAATATAACTCACTAAACAGAAGCTGAAACTAGAAACTGTTAGCAGCTATATGATAGAATAGACTGAAATCTCAATGCAACTTCCCAAAGTCATTATAAGCTTGATTGTCTAATTGGTAAATAGATGCTATCATAACAAAAATGAAAAATCTTGACCCAAAAAAATCGCCACAAAATAGAATGGGTAAGAGGGAAGAGGATATTACTGTTGAAGAAGCTGTTACTCTTCGACGATCGATTGAAGTAGCTGGCTGAATCAGATAACTGTGAAGATGGATTTGATACTACCACAGAAGCAAGTCAGTCAGAACACTGGTGTGATCTAATGCTGAGTAGCCACTTGAGGGGTATAAATTATTGACAATACCCATCAACATCTTGGGGACCATCCTGTCCATTTTATGAGAAAAGAGAGATGGGGTTTTAGGCAAAGGGTGGTCTCACAATGAGATATTTGAGTTTCTCACCAATGGATCAATCTCTTTATTAGCTAAGTAATTTGTCACAGTTACCTACTATGCCATCTAATATGTTTGCATTCGTTGTTATTACATTTCAATATAAGGGATTTGATGTCTTGGATAACTCTGTTTATTTTCCACGTGGGATTTGTTTGTTTGCTCAGCAATGGGACCAACCCCTTTATTAGCTAGCTAATCTGCTACACAGATACCATGCCATATAATATGTTTTTGTTCTTTGCTATTGTAATTCAATAGAAGAGATCTGATGTCTTGGATAACTTTCTTTATTTTCTAGCTGGGACTAAAGCCTTTCTTAATAGCATTGATGCTAGTCTACGAATCTCCTTCAATAACCAAATTGCTCCAAGTTCCAACTATGCCTTATACTGCATGGACAAGACACTCATGAAAGGATTTTGCTTGAACTATTTTCTTTGGCACCCAAGTCCTTTTAAAACTGACTAGGCCACTACCCTTTAATCTCTAATCACTTCACTTGATTCAAAAATTAGATCTTGATCATGATTGTAATGTAAGTTTTTCTACATTTCGGTCAAGGAAGACTAGCCAAGGAGTTCTTGCATGTGAATAAGTTGGTTTTCATTGGTTTTGGCGTAGAGAGGACTTGTATGCGGGGTGATGAAGACTCCAGAAGATCTGGAGCATCCTAAGGAAGAAGATGGACTTGCATGCAGGCTGGAAAAACTTGATATTTTGCTACTTGCCAACTTTTGGCAAGTTCACTGCTTACAAACACATGTTTGCCCCAGTTGAAAGCCATCTGCTCGCAAACACATTTTTGACAACCAGCAAGCTCGTTTTTGTGTGTGCTGAGCATGGAATTTGAAGGTTGACACTGTTCATTTCCAATTCCAAGCATCGTTTTGTGTGCCTCGAGCTTTGGGAAATGTGTGGACACTTATTTAAGCATGCTTGGATGTCTACATATGGTTCAGCACTCATTTTCCTCATTGTAAGTAAGGGAGTTTGCATTGAAGGGCACCATTGGAGTAGGGTATTAGAGTAGAGTACATACTGATGTGCTTGGGAGCTCTTGTTATGTGTTGATGAGCTGCTTAGGTCATTTTCAGACCTTTTGTATATTGTATTGACTGTACCTGACTGATTACATAGTGGAGATGACATAGTATTTGCCCCTCAACTGGAGTTTTTTCGTCAGGTTTTCTCCAGGTCAAAATTCTTGTCTCTGTCATTGTCATGGTCTTTTCATTATCATTTCTATGTTTCCTTTGATTCTTGATGATGTTTAGATGCAACTGTATGACTGGCCCATAGTTTGAGGAATGCTCACCCACTTTTTTGCTTGTTTGGTGGTTGTTTTGAGTGATAACATTGATAAAATCTGTAAATGGTGAGCTGATTAGGGGTATCTTGATCAGTTTACTGATCAAATTGGTACTGGAGCAGGTCTGGAACACCTGTAGGTTGTTGTTCATCACATTTTTGGTGGGTTTTCAGTTTAATGGCCACTACATAGTCTACTGGAAGCAGGGTTTAAGAGAATTTGAGCTCAAAATTGGTATGCGGAGGTAGAATCAAGCACAAAGGAGGATGGCACATGACGATGATAAGGATATGGACAATGTAATGTCTCCTTTTTCAAATTAAAATAATTAATACTATTTCTTTTAAGTTGGGCCTGGTCACTTTTATTTTTGGGGCAACTTAAATGATATTATTTTAATAAATTAAAAAAGTGTTTTTTAAACACTTAAATATAAAAAGTATTTTTAATCCTTGGAGGGAAAGTAAAATAAAAATAAAAATAAAATAAAATAAATGGAGGGCCTGAAAAAGGCAAATATAAAAGGTGTACTTTTCCTCATTCATGGGCATTATTCAAGTTATCCTTTTGCATCCAATTTTCAGATTTGAGCAATTTGTTCAATCTAAGTCATCCAAGGACAAACCCTTTGTTTGTTCAGGTTTTGAGAGGACGGAATCCTTCTTGGATTCCACATTTGGGACCAAGGATGGAAATCCTTGCTTCCAATCTTGGGTGATTCCATTTGGGAACACAAGTGTGCTGATTTGTGGAGGATTTTGAGATATTTTCAGTTTGCTACACTGGTGCTCAGCATTTTTTTGCAAGTAAATGCCGTTTTTGGTTGTGAAAGCATGGTTGAGGGTTAATAGTAGGTGGATTTCTAGAATTTTGGTGAATTTTCCAACATGAACTAGGACAGATCTGAGTTATTTCCATTATCATAGCTGCGCGTCATGATTGGAAAGAGGAAATCAGTCATCTAGGTCAGAAATTTAGTTATCTAGCTGATTCTAAATTCAGCCATCATTGATCAGAAAACAGTCATTTAAGTGAGACACCACCTTGCAAGAGGGAGAATTTAGAATTATCTGCATGTTATAGGTGTTTTCAAGGCAGATTGGGCCTTAATCAGTGAATGTTTATGAGTTACCAGCTTGCTGTACCATCCCACTAAGCTGCCATATGATTTCCAGGTTTCTTTTGGGTGATTGGTGATAAGGATCACCAGTAACGCTATCATTTCCAGTCATCACCAGCATCTCCAACATCATGGAAAATGCAGATCTGAGGGTTTTTTTGGAGGAGATTTCTGCCATTTAGGGTGCCCCTACCTTTTTCAATTGCTGCCATTAAGTTTTGAGCAAGGGCGAATCTCATTGGAGGGCTTCTGTGTTGATTTCCAGCCCTTTGACATGTCAAACAGCTACAAATCTAGGGTTATGAGTGCATTTACTAATTTATTTTATCGTAATTCGTTTCTAGCAGCTGAAGTTAAATTTCAGAATTTATTTGGGGATTCCAATTGGCTATTATACCATTTATATTTTCAGATCTGAGTGTGTTGTTGTCAGTAAGGGTTTGGTATTGTTTGTCATTAATAATTTTGAAGAGTTTGGTGTCAATTCCGCCCCAGCTAGGGTTTACTATAGTAAATTCCGGTCTTTGCAGCAGTTAGGGTTTGAAAAAAATACATTGGCTGTTACATTCCAGTTTCATTCATAAATCAGAAATAGAACTAGGGTTTTGCCGTTACACTAATTGGGAACATCTCAGATAAGCTAGAGGAAAGATTTGGACGCTAGAAGCTGATATTGCCATCATTTCTTGACATATGGTAAAGAGGTATTTGTTTGAGAGTGTTCTAATGGCCATAACTCAGAAATTGGGCATTCAAGAGACTCCTAAGGAAGAAGAGCAGCCAAAGACCATGCATAAACATGTTGATACTCAAATAGTGCCAACAACCTTCTATTTAAAGCTGAAGCAAAAATAGAGATACAGTATTTTGATTGGGAAGTAAATGTAGAGAAGTTGGATCAATGGGTCTCCCAAATGGAGGCCAACTTTAGCTTACTCAATCTAAATCCTCAACATCAGATTTCTTTTGCAAGTTTGAAGCTATTTGGACATGCCTTAACATGGTATGAAGCACATGCAACTTCCTTGCACATGAGAAAGGATCGTTCAGTTTTGAAATGGAAAGATTTCAAAGAAAGATAAAGAAATTCAACAGCACTTCTTTCATCAATGACAAGGGAAAGTGTTCAAGAGTCAAGACTATACAAGTGAATTCCGTGAAGATGCTTCAACTTGGTAGTGATGTGATGACTGAGATATGCTAATGAAGTACATTGGAGGCTTGTCAGGCATCTTGGTAGTGCCATCCTAATTGCTAAACCTCAAAATTTTGATAAGGCCAGTGTGCAGACCCATTATTTGGAGATGAATAAGAAGAAATCCAGTGCATAGAAGGACAAGCAGCAGGGTAAAATGAAAATCAGCAAGATAAAGATTCTAACAAGGGTAAGAACAATTGGAAGGGCGAGAAATCTGCTAACACCACTATGAAGAATAGTGACTAACAAAGGAAAAATGAAAATGATTTTGTAAACAGTGTGACAAGGAGGGTCATAATGAAGAGGCTTGTTGGAAGTTGCACCTGGAGTTACATCCCTTCAAGAAGTTCAAGAAGAATAAGAATGCTGCCACTTCTCATAGGTTGAAAAAAATTGAATGTAATTTGGATACGGATGATTGAATCTCTTTTGTGACTATGCAGAAAGATGCAAACATGGTTCAAGATGATGCTCAAGGTGAGGATGAGTACAGCTGAAAGGTAGGAAAGTAGATGCACTTTTTGATACTTGTTCTCATGCAAATTTAAGTTCTCAAAATTTAGTGGAAGAGCTTGGGTTAGAGACAAAGAAGCATCCCAAACTTTTCCTTGGGTTGGCTGAAAGGTGTTGAAATTTCTGTCAGAATGCAGTGTACAATCAGAGACCTCCAACAAGCTCCCAAACATAAGAAATTGAAAAGCCAATTGCCATGGTGGAAGCCAAATGGAATGATGCTTCAGAAATCCACTCAAAACTCTTCATTTTCCAACTCTCGGGCTGTAGATAGGTGTATTCACCCAAAATGTACACATTTTCCTCGTTTATCAGTAAATGTGTTATTTGCCCAATTTTGCCTACACCTTTCAGAGGCCATAATTTTTGCATGGACTTGAAATTAGGTGCAGTTATTTTGAACTTGCACTATTTTTTTGAGAGCTATCCAAATATGCAATAAAATTCCACATTGATTCCATCTTCATGTTCTTTTTGGCCTTGAAGCATGACTGCATCTTTGAGACCCCAAATGAGCTGAACCAATCCCAGAAGTTGTCTCATTTCCCAATGGCCTAATAAAGATTCTGAGATCTCCCATACCATACCAAAACTATGAAATAAATTGGTTAATGCCCTGAAACATCCCTGCACACTGATTTGAACTTCACCATTGGGCTCCTTGGCAATATGCTGCAAGCTGGAACGACATGTCCAAATTTCAACTAAATCTGAGTTTTTGGATCACTACTCCCCAACCACAAGGTTTTTGGTCCCCAAAAGCTTCTTATCACAGAGAACAAGATGAAGATTCTCAACATGAAGAATCCCCCTAAAACACTTATTCTCCAACTAGTGCTGAACCAAAACATGACAACCTGTCACCTTGACTGTTAGATGCATCACATGAACCAAACTGAAAAGAAAACCAATCTGTACTGGTCGTCGGATGCATTCCTTGAACAACTTGTTTTGTATTTCCATGCAAGTCCAACTTATTTGTCTCAAGAGCAACCCAAGATTTTTTTCCCCGTGTTTTCACTGCTCCCAATTAGTATGCAAACTCTACAAATTAATAATATTATTTAAATTGGGCCCAATAATATCTAATTTTAAGGGCAACTTAATAATATTACTATAATTAAAATGAAAGGTATTTTTCAACACTAGATAAAAACTAGCAATCGCACCTTGGGGTGCAATAGGTACGCCGAAGACAAAATAGAGAAATTTGGTTGTTAATATTGTTTATTTGAAAATGGGAAAGCAATTGAGAGGCATAAATGACCATCGAAGCAACCATCCAGAAACTGAATGCCACACACTGAATTGGAATAACGAGAAATAAACTAATAAAGGATAGTCTATAAATATATTTAATCTCCAGCAATACAGAAATGAGGAAAATATATCTACACGAAAAAAAGACAAAATAAAGCCTGTGCAATGAATAAGTTGGTCCACAATCCAAACGGTGGACAGAGAAATTTGTGCAGCTTGAACAGAAATTTTGAATGAGTTGCACCCAAATTTCCATTAAAGGGGAGAAAAGAGACATATGGATTATGATGTCATATTTTTTGTAGTCAATAATGCAGTGCAAGCAAAAATTTCTCATTTGCACAAAATTAATCCAATACCTCATTCAATTATACTTAAACGATGTAAAACATTACAAACAGCCTCTATAGCCAAACATCAACCTAACAATAAGTATCCATTTGACATATACTAACCTAGAGTTACATTTGTCGCATATTAATTACTCCATCATTAGATTCATTACAGGAGAAGTATATAGCAGGATTGTAATCAACTGACATAAACAGGCATTTGTAAAACTGTCAGAGGATAGTACACGTCCCATACCATAGTGCTGCAAAAAGTCCTGTTTTTGTCTATCTTCATATAAATACGCTGATCACTATTACCATCCATATTATGATCCCAAGTAAAAAATGTGTTTTGCATTTAAGGTTACAATATATATATATTTTTTGGCTGTGCTTTTGATTTAATGTTTGTTTCAATTGCCAAACTTTAGATAATAATTTTTTTCTATATCAATTTACTAATGAAAATTTGCTTAAAGCTTCTGAAGTCTTCAAAGTTTGCAAATTTAATTTCATTCTTCTCTTCTTTAGCAGTATGAGATATCCTTCAAAATCTGTAAACTCCAAAATATGTTTAAAACTTGTCTAATATTGAGGGGGGTCCATGTATACCATATTGAAACAAATGGAACTAGGCTACTATCGCTCACAACTCACTCTATCATTATAATATTGTCTCAAACAACTGTTGTCATAATTGGTATGAAGGCTTGCTATTACTCGCGTCACTATTATTCAGATACTGTCTCAAATTCAATCAACCCTTCACGTGATTCAATCACATAAAAGCAACCAATCTAAATATTTGCTGATGTTAGCAGTAACAATGCAATCATCAGAAGTTATAACTATTATATCCGACATTTTAGATTAGCTTCACAACACTACAACAAGACAACCAAAAAGTGCAGGTGTATGATGTGTGAAGGCTGTGACAGACCCCTTCTAGAATACATTTGAGCAGCTAATGTCAATAAATTTGAATATTGAATTACCATTATTTATCCATAACTCCCTATCTATGCTTAAAAAAAAGCCTAAAAAACATTTATTAAATACCACAAACTGACATGCAAATTTTATTCATAACGGTATATCAAAACAATAGATGCTTAGATAAGATAGGATTACAATAGATAAACCCTAAAAAATAAATTATAAAGCCTCTCCATTAAAGCCTCTCCTTTGGTTGATGATTGGGAATTTGGGACTGCCTTAAAGCATTGGTAATATTTATTTCTCATATTTTTTATTTGCATTGATTGCATGTAGTTCCCCAAATCTACATTATAAAAAGATTGCAGAAAAAGGAAATTAGAATTGAAAAAAATATTTTACCTAATATCCTTTCTTCTTGCCAAGTTTTAAATTAACAATTAGATAAACTGTAAGGTTAGAAATCCTTTTCATGCTAGTCTTTTCTAGAATCTATTGTTGCTGCTAATATTGTGAATGATCGCTCATAATGCAAATATGATCTCAAGACAGATTTCCCTGTACTTATGTAAATATCATCTTAATCTATTTTAGATTGATAATTAAGCTGAAATTAGAGCATTCACTAGAACTTATTATAGTTATTGTTGTAAGTCTACTTTGTAGCTTTGTTTCCACCATATCGTTTAATGTAGCTTCATTCAGTTTGTAACCTAAGCATTCTTGAGGCATAATAATAGTAAGCTGATAACAGCTTCTTATATAGATAACAAACTGAATGATGCACTTCTATTCAAGTCAAAGAGCAGGGGAGGTGGACAGCAAACAGATTTACTCTGTTTTTCAAGATTTAAAGTTATTCAATCTTCAGGATAACCTTTCATTACATAGTGCTGACTCCTCATAAGCCTATTTACAAGCCACATGAAACCCAACACATTTGTTGCACCATTTCAACTTAAGGCATACTGATATTATAAGCCCTTTATGCAGTTCCAATCGGAAATTCAACTCATATGTAGAATTAAATACCAAACCTTCCTTAAAAGTTAAACATATAAGAAATAATAAATTTTAGCTAAGAATTACCTAATAATTTTCTGCAACTTCTAAATACCTCTTCTGCACTATATGGCATTACCTTTCAGGTTATGAATGCCGTCATGTCTATCATGTGCACTCACCAGTCTTTTGGAAGCCCATGTCCCCATCCTTAAAAAGGCTTAACCAACTAAATAAATCAAGCAAGGTATTTACCATATATCTGAAAGAGTGAATCCACATCTAAAAAATCGGGTTCACTTTCTTGCTTGCCATCTTTCTGCTTAAAACACTTTTCTTGCTTTCATTTTTTCTTGTTTGATCTTGTTTTCCCCTAATATGAGCACATCTAAATCCCAAAGCACTACACAACAGTAATTTAAAATAGTGGTACAGCAACCTTTCCTTTGTCTTGTAGATAGCATTTGCACTTAATTTAAAAACCAGAGTCTACATAGAAGCTGTCTTGAGACTTGGACCTCAAAGTGTGTTAAAAGATTACAACGATATGTTTATAATAGTGAATACTGTGACAGCAGTTTTAAACAATTTTCTGAGTTAAATAAAGTCTGTCATACATGTACAGTTGACTCATTTTCACTACAGCGGAATGTAACTCAGGCACACATAAACTTTTACATTCACAGACCTGGACCAAACAAGTATAAATGAAATTTGAGTGCTCGGACCTGGGTATGATGCTACAACTGTCAAAGAGAAGCTTGAACTGATCAGGGAATGCTACAGGAATGTTTGTAAACTCCAGATATTGTAAACACCACCGCCCAGAACACTGCCCTCAAACCAAACAACCCTCATGGAAGGAGCTTAGGCTGAGGGCGTGTAAGAATATCAACACCTCCTGAAGCGCTTCACACTTGGAGCCTCACGTCTGGCATATAAGAGGCCAAACGCTTGCCTTATGACCTTGTACGGCTTGCACATGTATTGCCTGGAGTATGCAAATAGATTCTCGACATTGTGTCTTGCTATCAACGATGCCGATGAGAAAAATGGGCAGATATCGCTTGAAACCCTACCACCGCTGCTATCAACGATGCCGATGAGAAAAATGGGCAGAAATCGCTTGAACCCAGATTCTCCCTACAGCTGCTGCGTCAAACTATCAACAATAAACAAAAAGTAGGTGTAAGAATGTTGGAAATTCGAGCTACCAGCTTTAGATTAAGAAAAGATTTTACTGGAAATGTAAATATGAATTGACTGAGAAATCAATTTAGGGTTTTGGGTAACCGACTTACCTAAAATTGTGTCGTGCTTGACTCTACTTCTTCCCACCTGGGCTGAGATATTATGCAATTGCTAATCCATAGGTGGACTGCAGTTATGAGGCGTACTGTAGGCAGATAGATTCAATGTGGTGAGATATTCTTCAATGCAAATAGATTGAGGCAGCAAGTGGAGGCAGATTAGATTTGCATTTACTCACGCCCAACACAGCCATGTCACTGAGGTCAGTCCTTATTAAGGCAGGCGCTGTCATGTGCATTACAGACCCAAAGAGTTTGGAAAAATGAATCATCGGCTGCAATTCATTCCATCGTATTTCATTGCGCCTGGATCAATCTGCATCGCCCGGCATGAAAGAGGCTCGCAAAAACTGAGCGTGGGGACGCCTTCGGTGTAATAAAAGTATTTTTAAATACTTAAAAAATTAAAAAAAAAGTACTTTTAAATATGTGGAGGGAAATTTAGGACCCAAGGGCCCAATTTGCAAAGGCATATCAAGGGGGCACTTATCTTCATTTGATCATTTGATTTCATGTTTTTGACATTCTCATTAGAGTTCTAGTGATCATGCATTCAAGTACGAAACCCCTTGCCTGCACATTTTGAGTTTGTTCATTGTAGTAGCAAACAAATTCACATCTCAATTTTCAGGGCTGTTGGATTAAATTTGAAGTTATTCATCCTGGTCACTGTCTACAAACATCATTGTGAGATCATCGAAACATTTTGAAGAGCAAATTCATGTCAATCCTTGGCTGCTGGCTGGAGTTGCATAATTGCTGATTGCTGGAGTATTAATTATTGATTCTACCCAAGGACTTAAGCTGCAGCAGTCAGATCATGACAGCTGTTCATATATCTCCTGTGCATCTGGTATTCATCCTAGGCCACCGTCATTTCCAAGGGCAAAGCCAGCTTGCATCCATTGCTGGAGGCTGATGGTCACACAAGTAGCAAGGTTGGTGACTAGGGTTTGGGCACCACATATTGCAGCAACAAACCCTCTTGTTATAGGGCAGATTTACATTATTTTGGATTGCAGAGTGCAGCAAATAACCCTACAGGAAGTGTGCCAGCAACAAAGAATCATCTACATTGCAGATTGCTTCATTTGGGAACTTCCACTAGCTATCACTTCTCCTTAATGCCCTAACTGCTGTAGCTCGTCATCTGGGAGGAGGTGCATAAGTTCT
>VDFB02168103.1:0-22790 GCA_007258455.2 Sequoia sempervirens
TAAACTTCACACAGTTTTGTGACTACATTTTCAAAAAGTTACAAAAGGGCTAACTTTGACACATAATATCTTGTGAAAGAAATTAGTTGAAGAATAACCCTTTTGCACACATGTCCATGGGACTTAAATGAATTGATTCCCAAAGTTACAGCTTCCCAGATGAAGATTTGATATTTTTCCAAGATACCAAGTTGGTCAGTTTTCAAATGATTCTTGACAGAGGCAAGTTTCAGAAAATGCTAAATGGGCAACTTTGAACATTGATATTTTGCAATCCTGGGCAACTTTGAACATTGATATTTTGCAATCCTAATGGATTTATACAAATCCACCTGGTAACCACACTCCCCTATTATCAATTAACATACTAGTGCAGTTTCATGGCTCAAGGAGAAGTTTTGACCAGTTTTCCACAGATTTTGGAGGCTACTTGACCCATTTTTGCCACATTGCAAAATATTAGAAAATAGATTTTAACAAATACCCACTTCAATTTAGAAATAAAGCATCATGAAATCTAATCAATTGTGGTTGTGCTCAAAGTAATCTTGGAGAAGAGACCTTTAAGAAGTTTTGGATAGAAGTGATCGAATTGAATGACATCAATAATTGGATCCAAACCAAAAAGATGCAAAGGACATTAGTGCTATTATTTTCAATGAAAATTCTCTCAAACTATGCATGTTAATACATGTCATAGCATGGAATGTTGATAAGCATAATGTACTAAGTGCATATAGTACAAACCAATGTTTGTTAGATGGATACATGATAGTCAAAATAGTGAGAAGACAATGTACATGTGACTTTGTATGATGGCATAAATGATAGTGATTTTCAAAAGAGGATAAAAGCAACTCAACCATGAGCAAAGAATTAAAGGAGCCATGAGATAGCACTTGAGTCTTGACATACACAAATAGATGGAATTCTTATTCAAATAAATGAATCTTGTTACTTTGAGCAAAATTGATGGCCCAAATTTTTGCATCATAGCAAAACACTTCTTCCTCAAAAGTTAAGCAGTATCACCAATACAAATACAAATGCAGCTGTGTGCAAGATAAGGTGGATGATTTTTAGGAGCAACTTATTGATAACACAAACCACGTGTGAGGGAATTGTATTTCAAACACCATTGCAATCTATTTTTGAAACTTGGTTGATTCAGTATGCAAAGCCAATAATTCAAATTCTCAGTAACTGAATAATGGCTAAGATGATATAAAACTGAGCTCGATCAAATGAAACTGAAGCAAGAGCTATTGAAAGGGCTTGAAAAAAAGAACAAAAAATCGAATGTAGAAATGACTGATTTGGAGCATTTGTGAAGCCAATGCAAAAGGAAATAAGAGGTGACGTGAGACAAATAAAATAAAAAATATATCACACCCTAAGAGGAAAATAGACTTATTTCACAGACTTTGTTTTAATTGCAAGCACTCCGATAGTCATGTACGCAAAATGTGGAATTATGCAGAAGGTGTGCCAGTTGATTAACAAAAACCCTCAAAGAAATTGAGCTTCATGGAATGTAATAAATGTAGATTGCGCACAAAATGAATTTGTAGAAGTAATTCAAAATGTGCAAACATATGGAATTAGCAGGAAGAAATTTAGATACCACGTTGCCAAGATCATGGGCACAGAGATGACACTCCAGACAAGGCGAAAAAAGGGCTGGAGGTAATGCAAATTGAAGAAACATTTAGAAATGTGCAGATTGTAAGGGTAGCGGTAGAAGGTGCTTCCTATCTGGATGCATATACTCATTGGCATTATCATTGGATTTAAATCAACAAAGTGTAATAACATGGTTGCATCTAAGCATCAATCTTAATGAAACAAGATAAGTTGCACTTTAGAAAGAAATAATCTCTTAAGAACAGATCATAGAGAGGATTCAAAGCGCTCGAAGGATAGGGAGCATGGCATTGTTTTCTTGCATTATGCAATTAAATGGTGTTTTGTCTGATATCATGTCTATGCACATAGAAGCAGTGGACCTCCACCTGAACTATTGGTGGATGTTGCTATAAAGACTCACGCCACACAGGCCAAGGAAAAAAAACCTAAATGCATCAGAGAGATATGTTTTCAGAGTGGTTTCCTCTTATCTCTCTGATTATGAGGGTTACACCAATGTGGTTTGCGGGGAGAGTCTCACCGATGGCCCAACAAGCTTACGTCATCGGGGAGATACATTACTTTGGAGAGAAAAATAAAGTCTCTTCGATGGGGCATGCCACGCCAAAAGTTTGAGGACCGATGTAGATATTAAAAAACATTTTTATTGATACAATATGGGTAAAAATAAATAAGAGATTTAAATATGAAATTACGAGAGTAATACAAAAGTGAAGACTTATTGAATTTCACGAGGAGGAAAATGCAAAGGGAGTTAAAAGGCGGATAATTATTTTACCCACGAAAAGCATAGGAGGTTAATTTTCAAAATATTTTCACTGGAAGGTAGAATATTTTTTTACCAAAGATGAAAAGAGCAATGAAAAGTATTTTTGGAAAATAAAATACTTTCGAGGAATTAACGAAGTAGGTAATTATTTTACCTAAACAATAGTACATGCAATTAAAAGTAAGATTTTCACTGAGGAAATTAAAAGGGACCACAAAGATTACGAGGTGGGTAATTATTTTACTCAAAGGAAATCTCAGGTGAAACATAAAGTGAGAAATTTCCAATAAAGAAGCTTAATGAATAATTCAAGATTAGAATTTCACGAAGAAGCAAGGATAATGAAGATTAAAATATTTTAATTTTCCAAAGGGAATTAATTAAAATAAAATGAAGAGCTGCAGCAGATGAACGCGCGAAGGATAACAACTCTTGAAGATATAATGTATATATATACCAAATGAAATCAAATGAAGGAATTATTAGAATTAGAATTAGGAATCATCAGTAGGTTAGGATATCATCAGTACTAGATAGGTGGAATAGTTGCCTAAACAGAATATCATGATGTGTATTGCAAAATCTTTTGAAATGATGAAAATGGAGAAAAAGTTTTAATTTGGTGGCTAAACTTTGGTGTCAATTTTTTGTTGAAAATATACGATTATTGGTTATCTCCAACTTAATATTTCCTTATTATTTAAATTGGTTTATCAAGTATATATTCAATTTATCAAGGCACATTTTTTGTTCTTGTGTGGTGTGATTAATTGGTTTCTTTAAAAGAATTAAAATCCTTCTAGTCAATCACAATAATCTGGAAGTATTATTTGGATCGATAAGACCCTATAATCAGTAAAATTATCACACTGTCTCTAGCTTGATTCTATCTTGTTATTCAAATCTATATTTGATTTTTTAGGGCACATTTGTTGCTTTTGTGTGATTCAGTTAACTGGTTCCTTCAAGGAAGGATTAAAAATTCCTATTAATTAATCACAGTAACCTGGTAAGGATCATTTGGATCGATAAGAAGAGTCTGATAGTTACATCCTTGCATGTTTATATGAGGTATAAACAGTCACAAGTGCCAAGCAATTTGAATTGTAGCTAGTAAGTAAGTCACATATCATTCACCTTTTGACTCCATTAGCTCAATAGAAGTAGGCACTGGTCTTACCCATTTCATTTTAGAATTCCATAAAATATTATTCAAACATTCACATTTTGAATTCAGTACTAGTCCAGTAGGAATAATTAACAAGCTTTCATCTATCCCACTCTATTTACCATTGTGGATAGATCCATCAATTCAACTAAATCATACATTCCTCTATTATGCTTCGTTATAAAGGTCCACCCACTTAGGTCTAGCAGAGCTTGAAGTGCGGGGAGTCATGAATCATATAGGTTAGCTCCATTCATTGGTTCAAGAATGTTGCAAGTTTGATCATAGAGCTTGACATCCTCTTAGGATTTGTAACCTGCATTTTTGAGATCCAACACATTCTTCAACTTTGGTATGTGTAGATGCACATTTCTCTGTGATATCCATCAACTTCTTCTATGTAAGCCTTGTCTCAACCTCTGTTTCAACTTATCCTTTCAATCTAGAGGCATATTCCTTAAAGGAATCAATTATTAATTTGAATTTTCCAAAATAGACAAAGATGTACATCAACATTAGTGCCTAGTGTGATCTCTTATAATTCCTTTACAACTTCATCCATCAATTCAATACTCTTGATATGTTTCAATAATTTCTTTTCTTATTGATGCATTAAACACATCACCTAGCTACAACGTATGTATAAGATATATCTTATTTAAATCAATAGATGCATGGGCTACTACAAAAATTGAGAAGCGACAACCGGTTAGAACTTTAACTTTGTAGACTTGACAAACCTTTTAAAGGATTAACGGAGGGCTTAGGTAAATCCTCAGACTTTTTTGCTTCTTCATTCTTTCTGGTATCAGGATCTTCTTCTTCCTCCACCTTTTCTTCTTCTTCAACAAAGGTCTTGTCTTTATCTTTTTCTTCATCTTTCTCTTCACCTCCTTCATCCTTATCCTTATCTCCTTGCTTACCCTCTTCACTCTTATCTCCTTATCCTTCTTCCATCTCACCATAATTCTCTCTTTTCTAATTCTCTTCATTCTCGTGCCTTTTCTCATTGACTATATCATGCTTTTCACCTTCACCTATGTTTTCTTTCTATATATATTAGAGGAACATATGTCTTTGAGTTTCCTTGATCTGTAGTCACCCGTGTCATTGGAGGAATAGGAGTATCATCCTTTGTGGTTTCCTTTCTAGTCACAACAAGATTCTCATCTTTAGCATTTCCTTGCATTGGTCCATCTGTATTTGGAGGATTATTATCTATATTTTCTTCTATATCAGTAACTCCAATGTCTTCTATAAGATGGGAAAAACTTGGTAGCATAGACTAAGTGACAAACACAACACTATCTAAGCTAAAATCCTAATATAAAACAATAGAAAACAATCAAACACGAGGAATAAAAACAATCAAATTAAAAACACTCCCCATATTGAAGTTGAATCACTTCTCTTTTCTCTCCTCAAATTGTCTTTGCAAATTTTCCCTTAGATCATAGTAAGTGTGTGCAAATACCTACAAACAATAAGGATGAAAGTTGGAGATAAGTGGTTGTTAAATTGAAAATGGAGGAGGAAGGATTCTTTTATAGACAACCATTGGAATAGACGAATAAGATCAAGCTTCTAGAAAGATTCCAAGATCGATGGTTGGGAAGACATGCAACATAGAGGAGTGGGGGTTATGAAATGAACGATCAAGATCGAGAAGAGACCAAAGTTAATCGATGGTTGAGATTCAAAAATTTGATAGTGGGGGGAGATAATGGAGGAATGAGAAAGGAATCTTTGACCAAGTGAAGGATAAATAATTTATTTTAATTTATTTATTTGAGGAAAAAGAAAGTGGGCATTTAATTAAAATGATTTATGCAACCATTTTAATTAAATAGAAGGAAATAGAGAAAGGGAATTAAATAATTAATCTACAAAAAATTGATAAGTGAAAAAAGATAGTTAAATAATTTAAAAATTATTTAACTATAGAAAAATTAAAAGATTAATGAATAGACAAATAATTGATAATTATTATCATTTGACTACTAGACGAATAATAAAAGGAAAATAATTAAATAAATGATATTTTATTTAATTATTTCAAAGAAAGGGGTTTTAATGACACAATTAAATTTATTTAATTGATTGTAGTAGAATAAAGGTTAAGAGATGGATTAATTAAATAATTAAAAATATTTAATTATGTCAGGAAGAAGACCACGATAATGGAAAAATGACGCTCGTAGACCAAGACATTTTTGAATGTCTACATTTGACCCCTCTTTGACATAATGTAGTTCATCATGTTGTGTCAAATAAATTCAGTCAAAACATGCCTCGGTGAAAGCAGGGTAGAAGCATGCCCCCTCGGGAGAATTTTGCAAATTTTCAAAAAAATTGGAAAATTGTTTCGATAAGATAATTTTGAGTTCATAGGTGCTGATGAAAACGATTTTTGAGGTCATTAAGGGGGTCAAAGTGAGGTTCAAATTGATCAAAAAGTGCGCTTAGTACACTTGTCAAGGTGAAAATGCTAATTTTTAGGCTATAAATAGGAGCTTGATCAAGAAAAATGGTCATTTGTGCATTCCCAATTTAGAAATATTAGGAGCTCTGAGTGAGAAAAGCTAAGGATATGTTTCTGGTTCCAGACTTCACACACAGAGGCTACCGCATCCACACATTTTGTTGTCCTGAGGGAGCATCCACCCTGGCAAGTACTCAAAACCCACTTTGTGATTTTTTTTTATTTTTGTGTATTTTAGCTAGGGAAAAATTTACCAGGCAATTGCATGCACGAATGATGCAAGTGATGTAGTTCACCATAATCACCTCGTCATGACGTAAATTGCATAGGTCCATAGGGGTCGGTTGCAGTGCAATGCATCTAAAATGGTGCAACGCATTTTCTTTCCGAGTCGAACACGAGGTCAGAAATGATGCAATCGAGATTTAGCAATGCAAGTGTGAGGGGCAATGATGCATCTGCAACTAAATGACACAATTAATAAGGGGTTGACCACAATTTACCCCAATGATGCATTAGCTAAGGCATGTGATGCAAGTGTAGTTGCACCATGCATATGCAAGAGTAGTGATGCCAAGAAATTTTGTGACACATTTGACAAGCAAAATGATGCAATTGACTAGTGAAATTTTTTCCCTAGTTTAAAATAAAATGACTTGTTCAACTTAGGTCCAATAGGTCAAATGAATACTGTAAATTGAAATAATGACTTTTTTGGTGACTTCAGGTTGTACTACCTCCTATTTACACTCAGGAGTCATGACCAAAGACATTTCGACTTCGAGATCAGCTGGATGATGTCAAGAGGCGGGTGCTTCTAGATCTCAAATTATTCTACATGACATATATGCTCGTTATTAGGGCAAACAAGGGCATGTTGACAACACTAGCGGAGTGGTGGCACTCTAGACATGCACTTTTCATTTGCTGACTGGGTAGGCCATTGTTACATTAGAGGACATTTACAAGATTTTGCGGCTGCCGAATCATGGAGAGTGGGTACGATATGATCCCGTGCGAGGACTATAGGCCATTTATGACTTTTATTATTATGAGGACGAGGCAAAGCTTGGCATTCAGGATTACGAGATCAGATGGGAGACACTAGCAAAGTGATATGATAGATTTGACTATGTTCTATGTACATTGATTGTTGGTGTGCTAATTCCAGATCATAGGGGTCATGGGTTTCCGGTGGGATGGGGAGAGGTATTGGTTGGGATGGTATAGGAGGAGACAGTGTATTCCTGGGGGCCATGTCTATTGGGCATGTTGTATTTTCAGCTTCATGACATTGCATATAGAGGTGGTTAGAGCATGAGTAGTGGGGTTACATTGCTTATGATATGGGCATGGGGAGCATATATAAGTGTTCTAACTGCCAGTGGCACGATAGTTGGGAGCTGGTGCTCTATATGTATATTTGTATCAGGTTGCCATCCCATAGACACATGTAGGAGACACTGGATACTGAAGACATAGTATTGACACATTGGTGAGCTTCATTTGGAGGCCTTATAGGGATTGTGATTTGTGGGTAGACGAGGATGAGCATTTGTCATGGTGTCAATAGTTGAGGTATTTTATTGGACGCACAGTACAATCTCAGCATATTATAGAGATGTATTTGCTAGAGCATGTCATACGATAGTTTGGATAGGCAGGGTGTTCCTGTAGGGACAACATAGTTTGCACATTCCTCATGGGAGGTGCATCCATGGGGACAACATATACTATTGACTACTGACAAGTAGGAGATTGATGCTCAACAGTTGGTATAGTGGGGGTGAAGAGGGGGTGTAGCAAATGCAGGTATGACCCAAGAGTATGATGCATGGTGGTAGGCACATAGACCCACTCCTTATACATATCCAAAGCAGCCAGCACCTGTAGAGAGTAGAGGTAGGGATCCACAAGGCCGAAGGGGAGATAGGGGACAGAGGGGTGGAGGGCAAGGAGATGGAGGATATGACAGATGGGATGGTGGATGGGGAGATGGAGGAGATGGTAGAGGGGATGGTTGGGGAGTTCAAGGAGGAGACCGATGTAGGAGGAGGAGAGATGGGAGATAGCAGGTGGTGAGACCCTTGTCACTAATCCAGGAGGAGGGTAGTAGTGGAGATGGTGGTAGAGGAGGTGAAGCAACATGTGGAGATGTTGGATCTGGAGGAGGGATACCAGGAGGTAGAGATGATGGAGGTAGAGGAGGATCATGGAGAGGAGAGATGAGAGGAGGAACATGGAGATGATCCAGTGATGGGGGATGTGCAGAGAGTCCTCCAAGTAGGATTGTTTTGGGAGTGGACGTTGAGGAGGGATTGGAGGAGGTGGGGGCCAAAGCAGCTGAGGGCACAATAGATCAGAGGATAGCCACCCTAAAGGCTCAAGTATAGGCCCTAGAGGCAGAGGTGAGGACTCTCATAGCAGAGCGAGACAACCTTAAGATGAGAGAGACACTGTCCAGATAGAGAGGGACCTTGCAGATATCATCTGACAACAGATAGACCAAAGGATGTTGGATTTTGTAGCTACATGTGGTGGGTTAGTGGTTGATGTTGCTCGAGAGCTAGCTAGGGCTAGTAGGGGCTTACAACACTACAGGGACTTGTATGAGAGAGCAATGTTGCTCGAGAGGAGAGAGTCGAGTTTCTCACATGTTGAGAGTGGATCATAGGGAAGATCACATAGTAGATCACACAAAAACTACTCCCACAGCAGGCCACAAAGTGGTGAGACCTCAGCTTTGAGATGATCTACCCCATATGATAGGCCACTGTTAGCAGAGCATGGGTTTTTCAGAGTCAGGGGATCAGGGTAGCTCAAGCTAGAGAATCTTTTGACATTATGTATATTGACACTGTATTTTGATCATTGAGCCTGCGAGCTCCACTTTGTTAGATATGAGACATCTTGACATTGTCCTATGACACTTTTTGAGCAATATATGATATATTTTGGCGGCAATTTATGATATGCAGTTCTATGTGATAATGGTATGGATGTTTATGCTTTTATGATGTTCATGTTTCTATGATACGTATGCATTTTTATATAATCATTTGATGGTTTGATATGATGGATGATTATGCATTTATAATGTTGTTTATGCATCTTATATGAATATAAAATGATGTTAATTATGAATGAAATATGGATGATCTAATTTTATGATGTAATGTGATATGTGAATGTAATTAATGTCTATAGAATATGTATACAATGATTAGAAATGTTTAATGTGTAGAAAATATGATGTATGATATTATATGCAATAATGTTATTAATGTTATGCAATGTATATGAAATGTCGATACAATGGAAATGAACTATGATCATAATGTAAAATGCAATGTCATGGTTGATTATGTTATGATGCGATGAAATGATAAGGCTATATGGATGCACTCTATGTTTTTGTATTTTATCATGCAAATATGTGAGGTCTATTATGATGATAATGTCTATCATAATAATGTTTTCTATAATGCTTCCTAACATGATCATGTATGAAAGGTATTTTTGTGTGTCATAGGACGTTGTCAAGATGCAGATAGAAGAAGTGTTAACATGGAAGAGATGGATGTTAGCATGGAGGATGGAAAAGAAGGTGTGACATCAAATGAGAAATGACAAAGGATGAAAATTCATGCTTTTCATGTTTATCATCATCGTGCATCAAAATTGTTGTATATGGAACACAAACACCATGGTATGACATGGACCAAGGTGTGCAAGGTGATCATTTTTGAGAGACAAGTAGTCAAAAGATGAAGTCAAAAGACAAGGAATGCCCCAGCTCATACTAAAGACCCAATTGTCCCAATATTTTTGCGAAGAAAAACCACAAACAACAAGCAAAGAAAAGAGATCATGATCCACCATTGCCCCTCTAAATCCTTTTTTTTGGACATCCTTGAGGTAGCTAGTAACATGACCCAAAAACCAATAAAAAAGATAAGACAATCTCAGAAGACAATCTCATACCTACAAAGTGTTTGCCAAAGAAATAGTTTTTGTTGATAGGATTGACAAGATGGATTAGTATAACTGATTAGATTTAGTTTTGAGACTATCAAGATGATTGATTTGATTGATTGTTTGACCAAAGTTGATTGATAGGTTGATAAAGGTTGATTAAGTGATGTGATTGATTATGCCTAGTTTTCAGAAGGATACATCTTGCATAAGGCAAGATTGAATTGACCAAGCGAAAGATTCGATAAGGTTTGATTGATATGATTGATCGATGTGATGATTCCTAACTTCAGGAAAGACATATCCTACTTTAAGGGAAGGAACACATCTAATAAAGTTAACTAACTGACCATTTTGATAAAAACCTAGCAGCAAGAAAGACATGTGCTGCTTAAGGTGAAGGAAAAAGATGACCAATGACAAAGTATAATATCAGGAAGGACACACCCTAATACAAGACAAGTGATAGGATAGAATGAGACATATAACATTATATGCCCCATTTTGATATAAGACCAATGACCCAATAGTGAGTGATGATCTGAGGCAATTGATCGATTGAAGATTAAAGACTTGTTGGATAATTTTTTCTATTGATTCGTGATTTAGTTTGAATAATAATTGCTTGTAGATAGAGAACAAAACTAGAATCAACAAACCCTAAAGGACTGACCTAAGGCCTCAAGGGCTCATCGAATGATGGCCTTGCCTACTTTATACATGCAGAGACCTCATAGTTCGATTGACACAAACCAAAATTGATGTGACCCAACAAAACCCTAAGGATAGACCTAATGTCTCAGGATCCCATTGAGTGTGGACCTTGCTTACGTAGAAAAAGTGCAGAGCAAATGTAGTTCAACCAAACTAACACAAACTAACTTTGACACTAGCTCTTTTTTGGGAGTTTTTTATGTTTTGCAATGTTTTTGGATTTTGATTTTATTTTTTTGAATTTTGATGTTTTATGATTTTTTTGGATTTGATGCTTTATGATTTTTTTATTATTTTGATGTTTTAAAAGGTTTATACCATGTTTCTGATCCCATGAAGATATAAGTCAAGGAATTGCCCCCAATCAAGTATAGGACCATCTCATTATGTGAAAGGGGAAGTGATAGATGAACACAAAGGATGACATGAAAGTGTAGTAAGCTAAATGTTGGTGGTTCTAGGGCCATGAGAAAGATAGAAAATATTTATTTTGGATGAAGGATATGTGTGAATGGATGAGTGAAGGATGGAAGACCAAGTAGAGTGATAGTAGACAAAGGAGCATAGGATAACTACACATGGCACCTGTTTGCTAGGTTTTCACCATGGTACTTATCCAAAGTGCCACTGAAGTGGTTTTCACTTTTGGATGAATTATTTCTCTTTACTATTTTTTTTTAATTTTTTTAATTTTTTTGTTGTCACCAAGATGCCTGTTTGCTAGGTTTTCATCAAGGTGACTATTTTTTTGATTTTTTTGTATTTTTTGACTTTTTGATGTAATACTTTGAGAATTAAGTGTAATATTTCTACATTCTAATTGCATCTATAAATTTGTAATAGGGAATTTAAATCTGAAATCAAACTTGAAAGTGTCCATTGCATGCATTTAGGTATCTTTCATATAACTCAAAAAAGTGAAAACTTGCATTATTATTTCAAAATTTACATCAAAAACACTAGTTTTAGATCTAGCATATTAGAATTAATCAATTGTTACATTTTAGATCTAAAAATTGCATTCAAAATTATCATTTATTGTTCAAGAATTTTCTACATTGTTACACACTTGCATTTTGAATTACATCCTCTTAAATTGAGAAAATTATGAAAAAATATTCACTATCATATCTATTTGCACATAGACCTAGAAGCCTTAAACGATATCATACATAGTCAAAATTTAAATTTTTTGAAACCCTGTCTAGGATGTAGACGCCCTGGGTGGCTTTGTCTTGCTATTTTTGGGTAATTTTTTTCTCAAATCTCTAATTGTGTTCTCTATTTTCTTTTTCTATCTGAATTTTACTTTTGAATGTTTTGTTGTTATTTTTTGACAATTTAGTGTTCATCTTGGCCACAAATAGTGTTTTGAAACTCACATGAGCTTCACAACCTGGTGTCCAATTGCCAATACTTCAATGAGGCATAGTTGTAGACTTTTGAAATCTTGTGTTATTGTTACATCCACTATGGATCTTGATTCTTCCAACTCTTTCACACAAGGTATTTCTAATACAATGCCCATTATAGACTCTATCCCTAATGCTACCATACCAATGACAACTTTACAATCAACCATTTTTACAAATGTTGAGACTCTTGTTGCCCATGTTCTTGAAGAAAAGCTCAAATAATTGGACAAAGATCTAGAAGGACTTCAATACTATCTAAGTATTGAATCTCTAGTTGGCCTAAAAATTCCTATAGTATACAATAACCTTAGGAAATTGATTGGTGATGCCCAAGGATTAGAGGTTTTGTGGCTAGTTGATGCAAACATACCTATAATGGATACTTGCACTGAGACTTTGGGATACATTCAAAGTCAAGGAGGAATTCAAATCTCCCTCTCCACAACTATAGCCTCTATTCCCACATACACATTGAACCCAACTGTCACTTCAACAATATAACAAAGCATTAGAATAACTCCAACCTTAGGAAATTTTTCCATTGGAAATCCTTATAGTTTTGTGTCCTCAAATGTTACACCTCAAATTTCATCCTTTCTCATAATTTTGCAACATAGTAGTCCACCAAGAACACACACAATCCCACCATATTCACCACATTCCCAAAATATGTCAAACAATGATTTGGTCATTAACCAACTTTTGTAAAATGTAACCTTACTTCAACAACAAATCACCACATTAAACCAAGATCAAACTGTAAAACCATCACAATATTTCAAAAGGACCCCTAATCACCACTCAAAATTTTAGCACATTAAACCAAGAACAAATTGGAAAACCATGCCACTAAACACTAAAATTCCTAGGTTTGAAAAGTACAACGATAAAGGAGATCCTAATAGTCACATATTGGCTTATACAACATTGTGTAGTGACTTCATCTTTGAAGATAAGCTCCTACCTAAAAATTTTCCTAGGTCATTGAAAGACACGACCTTTGAATGATTTTTCTCATTGCCGAATAACTCGATTCTTTCATTCAATGAACTTGTTGATGCATTCCTACAACATTTCCAAGAAAATATAGGTCCACAAATCTCATTAAATGATTTACTGAGCTGCAAACAAGGAAAACATGAAAAAGTGATAGACTTCATTAGATGATATCACTTACTCTAGTGTCATAAATTTTCACCTTGACAATTTAACACTATGTTTTGATCCCCTTTAAGTTATTGGACCTAATTAATCTCCTAATTTCCAAAATTATGCATTCTATGGCCCAATTTAAAATAGTTTCTGGCAATTTACAAGCATAAAACAAATTCTCTCATTTAATAAGTACTTTATCCCTGACACTTTAAAATTCCAAAAATAGGACTAAGAAAGTGGCACCCTAGGTGCCTATGTCCCCCTATTTTGGCTCCAAATTCAAATATGTCAGTGTCCACATTTTATTATTTGAAATTCAAATCTCTAAAGGCAACCATTGGGATATAAATTTCAGGAAATTAGAATAATAGGATATATACACCTAGCTACTGCATCATTTCTGTATCTCTGGAAATTTTATGAGTTAATAGATTTATTAGCGGTAAATCCAAAAATCCAAAGAGATAATGAAGAATAAAGGAGCAAACATGAAAACAAAGGAAAATATATTACCAAATGCTTCAACCTCCATGATTCACCTCCATTATACCTTCTAGTTTGCTGCAAGTTGAAGTTTTCCCTCAGATTTATGTGAGCAATCTAAGACTATGCCATGTCCTACACAAGTGTTGAAGGATTTTACTATCAAAATGACTCTATGTGCCTAAGAGAAGCTCTAAGTGTGCAAGAAAATGGATGAAAGAAAGAAAGCTAGAAATTCACGTGAAATCTTTTTGAGAGACCCAAAATGAATTCAAAATTGCCATTTTATAAGAAAATGCAATTTTGAATGAACGAACGAGATCGAAAGTTGGATTATGGACATGATGGCCAAAAAAAGCTAGAGAATCAAATTAGTAACGGTCATTTGACTGTTGAATAAAAAGAGCATCTTTTGAATTAAAAATTAATTTAATTCAAAAGTGGGGAATCATGTGGCAACAAATAATAAATGCCCATCACTTGCCAAAAATATGGAGTTTGACCATTTTAAATAAATGATTTTATTTAAAATGAAGGAAATGACACGTGGCCATAATTAAATAAATTAAACAAGATTAGAAGAGGAATATGTAAATTATTGACGTATTTAAATAAGTAAACAAGATTTATTTATTTAAATAATCTAGAAGAATTAGTGGACAAAAATAATTAAATAAATTATAGGGAGACATTAGATAATTAGCGACACATTTAAATAAATAAATAAAATTTATTTATTTAAATAATCAGGAAGAATAGAGAGACATGAATTAATTAAAAAATTAAAAATTATTTAATTAATAGATGAAAATGGACCGAATAACATAATTAGATATTTTAATTATGCTAGGACGAATGTGGTGAAAAATAGAGCTTGCAAGCCTAGGTCAATTTTTAGTGTCTACATTTTGCCCCTTTTTGTCATAATGCAGCCTGTCGCATCGTGACAAAGAAAAATAAGTCAAATTCATGCCCCAGCGAAGGTACGGAGTATCGTTGCCCCCTCGCTATAGAAAAATTTGGAAAGTGTCCCGACAAGTTAATTTAAAGACCAGAAAAATAATGGCGAGACGGTTTTGAATTTGGATGTGTTTAAGGTACCCAAAAGGGCAGTCCAAGGTGGTCAAAAGAGCCTCAAGTAATAACAGTTGTGAAAAATCCCACTTTTACCCTATAAATAGATTGAAATTGGGGATAAAAATTATTTCATTTTCAAATTTACTATAGTAATTTCAGCAAGCTCAGAGCGAGGATAGCAGCAGAGAAGAGGGTGATTCTAATCACAGAGCACTATGGGTACATTGTCAGGACCTATAGACGACCAAAGGGCGTGGAGCCGGTAGTATGTACCCTTAGCCCACTTTGTCAATTTATCATTTTTTGTTCCTTTTTGGGGTTTCTAGGGCTAGGAACACATGCGTTACGACACATTTGCATTCCCGTATACTACAATCGCATTCACGTTCAACACATTTGATGCATCGTGATGCAAACATGAAGGGCCATTAAGTTAGGATCAAAATCCGCAACGCAATTGCTTAAAGTTGTGATGCAATCGCCAGTTTAAGCTGCATTTGAGGGCTATATAGCCGCATTCGAATTATCGCGACGTATTTGCGGATGAGAACGACACATTTGAAGTAAATGACACATGTGTATGAAATCGTGATGCAAGTGAAATGTTGTGACGCAATCATCAAATAGCGATCCCAACATAGTACAGAATGACGCAAATGCCTAATTGCGATGCAATTGAAGCCAACGTGATGCATTTGTTTTTGACTTTGACTGATGGTAGCTTAGTGTTGCTTCAACTTTTAAATGCCTTTGACTTAGACTAGGTGATAATGACAAGTTTCGAGGAGATGCTGACGCATGCTTTGAAATGTGCAAAGAAAGTTAGTGCCTCTTTACACGCGAGAGAGCAGACTATTGACCTATGCATTCAGAGATTGGTTGACAAATAGAGAACGATGACGATTAATGTGACTAGGCCTCTACTATGTCACTTATATTCCCGTTGTGCAGGAAAATAGGGGACTCCTAACAACGTTATGCAAGAGGTGGCACTCTGAGACCTGCTCTTTCCACTTGCCGAGTGGGGAGGCTAGAGTTACCCTCGAGGAAATTTATCGGATTCTACGCCTACCAATCCAGGGGGAGAGGATTGTTTACAACCCATAGCACGGATATCAGACATTCATTACCTACTATCATGATCAGGGTGTCAGGTTGGGTATTGAGGGGTATGAGATCCGGTGGGAGTTAGTGGCAGAGCACTACGGATGATTTGATGCCCTATTAGCGACATTGATTGATGGTGTAGTTATTCTAGATCGCCAAGGACACGGTTTCCCATTGGCTAGGGGAATGTACTTGTTGGAATGAGGTGAGACAGGACAATTTATGCTTGGGGACCTTGTTTATTAGGCATGTTATATCATCAGTTGCATGAGGTTGCATACGGGAGGGCACATAGCATTTCCTATGGGATGAACCTTCTTATGATCTGTGCATGGGAGCACGTTGCCATTTTCTGCTTGCTAATTGAGAGGCCACAGTTGGCAGTTGGCATGCCATATGTATATTACTATGTCGGTGCCCTACAACAGAGCCATTATGGTGAGACAGGTTGGTGGAGACATAGGATCGACACCATGACTGTATTTATCTGGAGACTGTACAGGGATTGTGGGTAGTGGGAGGATGAGGCGAATCATCTTAGTTTCTGTCGGCAGTACCGATATTTGATTGGCTGGATAGTGCAGACACAACTGATTATAGAGATGTATTTACCACAGCGGGTGCTCAGGTATTTTGGTGAGCAACAGGGTATTCCGATTAGGACAATAGAGTATGTGAGGTCATCTCGAGAGTCAGCATGGGGACCGCCCATATCTATGGCCTTTGCTACTTAGCATATAGATGGACTGGTGGCGTGGTAGTGGGGATGGAGAGGAGGCATTGCAGATCTAGGGATCACTACATATTTTGATTTATGGTGGTAGACTCATAGGCCCATTCCCCTCACAGACCCAGATGGACCAGCACTAGTGGACAAGAGGTCCATTATTCCACATTTTCCATGAGCTAGACGAGGAGGTAGAGCTGGTGATAGAGGGAGAGATGGGGATAGGGTTGGAGGTAGAGGTGGAGGGAGAGATGGGGATGATGGTGATGATGGGGGAGCCGGCAGGAGGCGGAGGAGAGGAGGAGACAGAGGGAGACATGAGAGGCGGGTGAGGCAACGAGTTGCCAGAGCACCACTGGACCCTATTCTAGAGGCAGCCAAGGAGGAGGGGGAGGGAGGTGGAGCATGTAGAGGTGAAGATTGGAGGAGAGGAGGAGAGGGTGATGGAGGAGAGAGAGGTGGGGGAGAGGTAGGAGAGGGTGATGGAGGAGAGAGAGGTGGAGGAGGGGGAGGTGGAGCATGCAGAGGCAAAGATTGGAGGAGAGGAGGAGAGGGTGATGGAGGAGAGAGAGGTGGGGGAGAGGGAGGAGAGGGTGATGGAGGAGATTAGAGAGGTGGAGGAGGGGGAGGTGGAGCATGTAGAGGAGGAGATTGGAGGAGAGGAGGATATAGGGGATGATGATGAGGATGAGGCCATTGATGAGACAGAGTGCCTACTGCGACGGAGTATGGTGGAGGGAGACGATGGGATGCCGACAGGGTTGGTATTGCCAACAGATGCCACCATAGATCAATAGGTTGTCGACCTTCAGAGGATACTTGATGAGAGCACTGCATAGGTTAGGGCTTTACAGGCTAAGCTTGAGCTAACAAGGGTCGAGCGAGATCATACCAAGTTCCAGAGGTAGGAGGCAGCACAGTGGTGTGTAGAGTTTGCAGAGCTATGCGCAGTGCCTTTAGGAGATATGGCCCATGAGTTATCCAGGGTGACCACTTGGTATGGTTAGTAAAAGACCCTCTATGAGTAGGTAGTGCCTCTTGAGTGACGAGATCCTACACTATCACACTCATAGACAAGGATAGGTAGCAGCCATAGATCAGGGAGTGGGAGCAGCGGCATGAGCCACACTAGTGTGGGAGGGTCTACTTCCTCAGGGCACACATTAGGGCGTAGGTCTCACCACTCACACAGGCATGCTTCGAGTCATCATTCGAGCCAAAACCATGGGTCTACTAGATCAGGGCAAAGGTCAGTGCAGAGGCAGCCACCAGTGATAGAAACCTCAGTTGCTCAGGTTACAGATACAACTCAGACAACTCAGACAGAGGTTATAGTGATGCATGCCTCAGCCACTCAGGGACAAGTGATGGTGACCATGATGGCCTTGATTCCCTTGATAGAGCATTGATCCCCCAGATCTTCTCCTCAAGGAGATGAGGAGAGTACCTCCTAAGAAATTTTATTTGATATTTCATGTATTATGACATTATTGACCATTGAGCCTATGAGCTCCATTTTTGGGATATCTCTTTGACTCTATCCTGTGACATTGATTTTTGAGATTATATATATATGCGATGCAGTTTTGATGTGGCCCATTTGCTTTATGTTATGTGATGATGTCTTAGGTGTTGATGATGATGATGATTTAGATGACACATTGTGATTATGTAGCTATAATACCTATGTGATGTTTATTTGATGCATTTTATGATTCCTATGATGATGTTATATGTATTTCTATGACATAGATGCATTTATGATGAAATGCTATGTTCTATTTATGATTATATGCTACGATGATACCATGGATGATACTGATGATGATAATATTTATGTTTTTATTTTTTTCATTTCTTGCCCATGATTATGGATGCACTAATGGATGACAATATTGTATATGGATTATATGACATGTGATTTGTGTGATTATATACCATGATATGCTATGAAACTCTATGTATGTTATTAGGTTGTTTTATGATTTGGATCTAATCTAATGCAAATGTCTAATGTAATGTGATGTCTATATGATTATGTATGCGAATGTATTTTTGTATGTCACAGGATATTATCAAGAGACAGAAGAAAGACGAGACGACTAGAGAGAAGGAGATGGATGTTAGTAAGATGACGAATCCTTCAACACATTTCCATAGGAATACCAATTGTTGCTCTTAATCATCATTTGGAAAATTATCGTGATGGCCAACAAACGCCATGATATGACATAAATCAAGGTGTGCAAGGTCATACCATCACTTGACATAAATATTCCCAGACAAGGATGATCATGACTCATACTAAAAGTGTATTTTCCCCAGTCGTTTTGTCATAACCAACCACAAACAGTGAAGACAAGCAAGACAAATCATAAAACTTCATTGCTCCTCTAAATCCTGTTGCTAGGACATCCTCAAGGAACTAGCAACATGACTGTCAAAACACACAATAAACACCATAAAATTAAATGCCAAGTGCTTTCCAAGTGTTTGGATGTCAAGATGTCAAGTTTTTCAAAAAAATTGAATGTCTTGGTGTCAAAGTGTCAGAGTTGATGAATTCAAGATGCCAGATTAGTGTCGAGTTCAGGAAGGACACATCCTAAACAATGCTGAGATGTCAGATTCAGAAAGGACACATTCTGAATGATGTCAATGCCAGAATGATACCAAATTCGGGAAGGACACATCTCGAACGAGGTCGATGTCAAGATTTCAAATTGATGTCATGTTCAGGAAGGACACATCTTGAACAATGTCGATGTCAAGATGCTGAATTGATGTCAAGTTTGGGAAGGACACATCCCAAATGATGTCAATGTCAAGATGTCAGATTAATGCCAAGTTTGGGAAGGAAACATCCCAAATAATGTTGATGCCATGGTGTCAAATTCCGGAAGGACACATGTTGAATAACGTCGATGTTGAGAGGAACATATCTCAAATATTGTGAGAATCCTCAAAATGCCAGATGACTGTGATGATGCCTAAGAAGGACACATCCTAGGAAATGAATAAGTGACGGGGCTACCCTTCAGAAGGGCACATATGAAGAGTAAGCAATATTTGACTAGTTTGACTAAGTTTGACTGAGTTTGACCGATTTTGATATGTCAGGATGATTGTCATGCTTGATTGAAAGATTGTAGAAGTTCGCTTGGGTAGATTGTTCGTTCAAATTTTGACAAAGACCATGATAATTTTAAAGACTATTTCATGTGTGAGAAAATTGTGCAGTGAACCGTAATGGTCTGACCTAGTGTGGCCTCAGGGGCTCATCGACAGATGGCCTTGCCTACGTCATACACTCAGAGACCTCGTAGTTTGACAATGACCAATGACTTTGTCTTGTTGACCAAAGATTGAGTTATGATTTATTTTGAAAAACCTAATAGGACTGACCTAATGTCTCGGGGGCTCGAAGATGATCCTGGCCTACATAGAAAATGTGCAGAGACAACATAGTTCGACGATGGCAAAAACTAATCAAGAATTAAACTAATGTGACTGCGTTGATTGACATGACTATTTTTTGGAATTTTTGTGTTTTCTTTAGGATGTTTTTTAATTTTAGGTCTTTTTTCAGGACATTTTTTCAATTTTTAGGTCTTTTATCAGGACATTTTTCAATTTTTAGGTCTTTTTTAGGACATTTTTCAATTTTGGAGTCTTTTTGAGGACATTTTTATTTTTAGTTCCTTTTAGGACATTTTGATTTTTTAGGTCTTTTTACAGGACATTTTTTGATTTTAAAGTATTTTTTAGGACATTTTTTTTATTTTAGAGTCTTTTTAGGACATTTTTTTATTTTTATGTCTTTTTTTAGGACATTTTTCAATTTTTAGGTCTTTTTTTAGGACATTTTTTTAATTTTTAGGTCTTTTTTCAAGATATTTTATGATTGTCAAGATCACGTGTGGTACCCATTGTAGTCGCATGATAAAATTTTTCCCCTAGTCAAGTTGAGTATGAGCCAGGCAAAATGGAATAGAAAGAAAAGGTATGAATAGCATGGACAGTGGACAGTATGCGAGACTTGATTTCAACCATTGTCAGCCATGGACAAAAATGTCATGATGTCGGGGTGAAGTGTTATGATGAATTTCGTAAAAGAGTATGTTTATTAGGGACAAAGGTAGATAGAGTGACAGTAGATGCCACAGCAATGACTGACTACAAATAGCACCTGTTTGCCATGTTTTCACCATGGTACTTATCCAAAGCACCTATTTACTAGGTTTTCACTATTGGATGAATTATTTCTCTTCATTTTTGTCATTTTATTCATCATTCATCATTTTTTATTTTTTTGTGTCACCAGGACACCTATTTGCCAAGTTTTCATCAAGGTGACGATTTTTTGTATTTTTAACTAGTTTTTGGGTAGCCTTTCTGATGCTATGCATAGAATTTGCACAAATGTAAACTGTTGATTGGCTCCATCAACTGTTCACCTTCAGGAGTAGCTAACTGATATACCCCCAAACAAAATGATGTTATGATGATGTAAGGGCCCAGCCAATTGGGCTCAAGTTTTCCTGGCTTCTCCTTATCTGACTAATTCTTAGGATTCTGCATGAGAACTAGGTTGCCAATGTCAAACTTATGAGTCATCACCCTTTTGTTATAACTTCTACAAAGATGACTTTGGTATGCTTATAAATGATTCAATGCATTGTGTTTGCATTCATCTAGCATTTCTAACTCATGCAGTCTTGACTGTCTGTATTCTTCATCAGTGATGAGGCCTTTCATGGAGACTCGCAAATATGTAATTTCAACCTCTATGGGAAAGATGGCTTCAGCTCCAAAGACAAGGGTGAAAGGAGTGGCACCGGTGGGGGTACGGATGCTCGTGTGGTATGCCCACAAAGCAAGGTTGAGTTGGATGGTCTAGTCATGGCCAACATCATTGACGGTCTTTTTGAGAAGTTTGATAATGGTTTTAGTAGATGCCTCAACTTGACTGTTTCCCTATGGGTAATAAGGCGTGGAAAAGTGGTGGCTGATATGGAAATGTTGACATAGTTCACGGACCTCCTGATTTTTGAAGGGATGACCATTATCTGTGATAATGGATTATGGAATGTTGTACTGACAAATGATATAACTAAGGATGAATTTGGAGATTTGTTTTCCGGTAATGTAAGTGAGTGGAATGGCTTCGATCCACTTAGTAAAATACTGAGTGGCAGTGATAATGAATTTGTGTCCATTGGAGGATGTAGGGTGAATCTTGCCCATGAGATTAAGTCCCCATTGTGTGAAAGGCCAAGAAGAAGTGATCGACCTCAACTCTTATGTTGGAGCGTGAATAAAATCACTGTGAATTTGACATTGGCAACATGTTCTTACAAATTCCAGTGTATCATTTTCTAGTGTCGTCCAATAGTACCCAAGTCTCATAATATTTTTAGCTAAGGTCGGGCCACTCGAATGGGACCCACATATACCCTCATGCACTTCTCATAAGGTCATTTTTGCTTCATTAGTGTTGAGACAACGAAGAAGGGTATTGTTGAAGCTATGATGGTAAAGGGTGTTGCTAATGATGTTATAACGTGCAGCTCTGCAGATAAAGGACTTTCTTTGGTTATTGGAAAGGTTGTGGGAAGGATTTGCAAATGAAGGTAGTCAAAAATTTCCTTATACCAGGGGGAACTGGAACCAACAATCTCACAGACCATTTCTGATTCGGGGACATCATAAGTGGGAACCAATAATTGCTCGACCAAAAACTCAAATTGTGGGACATTGCTGGGAATATCAAGCAAAGATCCAATTGTTGCCATAACGTCAATAGCCTTGTTTTGTGTTCTTGGAATTAATTCAAAGGATAGCCTATGAAAATATGTCAAAAAACTGTCAACCATCTATTTATAAGGCATTAGCTTCTCATCTTTGGTTTCATACTCATCATTGACTTGGTTTATAACTAACTGAGAATTGTTGAGGACTTGCAGATTCTTGATTTTCCACTTGACAACCATTCAAAGTCTTGTAATTAGTGCTTCATACTCTGCCATGTTATTAGTGCACAAAAATGTGATGCAGAATGACCTTGGGAT
>VDFB02168104.1:0-23369 GCA_007258455.2 Sequoia sempervirens
ATTACAAGTATACCTATTTGGGAATGGATGGCAACAAGAATGATCAATCACAAGCTCTATATATTTTTGGCCCGTTGTAGTTCTACTTGTTTGAGCAATATGAATATTTCAAATATCCAAATGCAGTCTAATTTTTCATAAAGAATAACAACTTGTTTCCTACAAATACAAGTCATTGTTGCTACTAAAAAATATATTTCTTTAAGGGCCTTTCTTACTATTAGTGTAGGTTTTGATTTTCCTAGTGGGTTTTTATTTTCCTTTTATCTAAGATTTTCCTACATTTTTATTTAAGCTTGCTTATATTAATAAAGTGGGTATTAATGTGAGTGGAGTGAGTTGTCAGTATCTTCCATGGAAGTTACACTTTCTTATTTTTTAAAAACTTTGGTGTACTCTTCTTATTGGTTGTCTTTGACACCTCCTCCCTTTCACATAGTCTATATACACTCCCTATCCAAACTTGTATTTACATTCATGTATTCATGTAGCTTCATGCTTTTCAGTTCTCTTCATGCTTTTTGCCTTTTTAAGCATATGCATTTCTCTTGTTGGATTCGAACTCTATAATGCTATTTTAATCCTAGATCATTTGTATTTGTAGTTTTTTAGTTTTTATTTCCTTCACTATATTTTGAGATTTCGTCTCTTTTATAGATTCTAACATGGTATCAGAACATTTGGTGTAGGGTTAGATCTAAGTTACCATGTTTGAAAGATTTGGGGGGATAATTACTTTGAAAAATCAGTATGTTTTTCTCTTGCATCTTCAAATGATCTAAAGAATCAAAAATGTTTGATAGAAAATATTTCAATCTCAAGGATTTGCACTTGTATTTTTTGAAATCTAAGTGTTGCATCTTTTCAATAATTTGGCAACATTTTCAGTTGTTCCACAACAACCAAAAGGCTTGAGAAAGTCGAGATTGACTTTCATTTCACTGAAATCAGAGATTAGGAAGCTTGATTGAAAATGAGAGTTTGATCGTTGCATCAAGCATACTACTTGTATCTAGGGCATTTTCTAGCCAAACAAATCCTACCATTGTGTCTGAAAGGTCAAATATATCCCTATTTTCATATAAACCTTATCCATTTTGACACAAAGAAAATTTGGAAAAAAATTCCTAGAGGAGCCATATGGCCTCCACGCAAGCCATACTGTACGAAGCTTTTCTTTTTTTTTTTTAAATTATTGTGTAGGCACTATAATGATAGCATGCTAGCCAATACTACTAGCACCACCATCCGAAATGCCTACCACCAAGATAGCATTCCTCTATTCCCCACCTGTAGGCTCTGTATCCCCACCTTCACTCTTCTTAGGTGGCCATGCCACCAGACGGACCACCCCAACTCATTGCAAACCCTACTCTACTCTACCAAGAGCAAGCCTCCTACTACCACTTCAATTGTGCTGCAAGCACAAAACTATAAGGATTAAGGTGCCATCTGCGTTGTGAATTCTATGTCATATTGCATGGTTCCAACATCCTTGGAAAGTGTCCCTAGATAGTGTGTATTAAGAAAATGATTTGTAATATTTTATTCTCACCATTGTTTGTAATACGTTTATAAGGGATGAAGAGTTCCACTAGCAATAGTAAAATATTTAATTGATTTTTTCCCAATTGTAATGCCTAAATGGGATAGTAAAAGACAAGTGAAGAGGACAAAAAGGTGAATGTTGGTAGGTGTTTGGAAAGAGGCAACAAGTGTCTTGAATTCCTTCATTTGTGGCATTTCATGCGATGTTTCATTTCCAAGTTTGGGTGCCTAGGTTGGAGGGAAATTTTTTGGAGCAAAAACTTGTGTCCTTACACATTCCTACGAGGCAAATCAAAGGATGGGACATTTGGAATGAAGAGTCATCTTTGGGCGCCAAGTTTGGTGCATAAAACCTCTTTACAACTCTATAAATTCAGCTCCTTGGATGTGGAAAATAAGGAGGAACAATCATACTACAAGTACAAGAACCTAAGTAGGAATAGGTTGGAGCACAAAGAGGTTGTTCACAGGTACACAGGTGCTGCCATATTGGAGGCAAAGAGGAGAATGGAAGTGTGTGACAAAGTGTAATCTTGTTTCAACGATAATGCATACTTGGCCTTGTAGTCGGCTAAATACTCTAAGTAAATCCTATTGTAATCAGCAAAATAAATAATTAGTAGTTGATGAAATCGGCAAGTAGTTCCCGATAGTTGTAGTACCAGTTGTTAGCAATTGGCAGTTGTCAGCAACCGTCAGTTGTCCTATAAATATTATGTTTGTACACATGATCAGGGACCGCAAGCATTAATATCTCAAGCATATTGTAATTGCACATGAATGAATAGAAATACTCTTTGATTGCTGATATGAATTATCTTGTTTATACTTTACTGTTTACTTTGTATAATTCCTTGTTATAATCATTCCAATAGAGTTGACAGCAATCATTTGGTGTTGTTGCCTTAAAGAAACCAGGTCAGATTTGAGAGATTCATGCCCTTAGACCCCAATAAAGGCAAGAAGCAACCACAACGTGGTCAAGATCAAGAGATCAGGTGATCTTTAAGGATCATTGAACAAAGAGAATGAAGGAGACGATTGAAGGTTGAAGTTGAAGAAGGCGAAGGCTTTTTGACCGAAAGTCCAAGTGCACCCAAGAGTAAAAGTTGAAGCGTAAGTAGAAGCCGTAGTCGGAAAGAAAGGAACACTTTCACGACAAGAGAACACACAAAGGGTGAGTGGGAAGAAATAGCATGACATCTACCGCTCCCCAACAAAGCATACACCAACCTTGCCAACCAAGTGGGAGAACCGTTCATACCATCAACGTTGGACGAAGGGAAAGGCAAGGGAGAACCTACCAACCTCGTCGTCAAAGAACCATTTGTATTATCGAAGTCAGCCAAAGGAGAAGGCAAGAGAGAACCTACCAATGGTTTGACAAAGATGTACAAAAACACCATACCCAAGATTGAAGACTTGATACTTATGGAAGAATAGAATATTGGAAGATTGTAGTCGATAATGCCATGACGAAGGGAGCATAGAAAGGACCTTGAAGGAAACCCGAGAGTGATAAACATTGAAGAGGGACAAGTGAAGGATTTTGGCATGTCCATGAGTGCAAGGAAAGCACCGGAACATACAAATCAATACTCTCCAATCAGGTTATCATCAAAAAGGGTGCAATCGGGAAGCAAGATGGTGACTCCTCCAACAAATCCGAGTGTAGAAAGGCATAAACTTCCAAAAATCACAAGGAACGAATCGAAGGACCCTGTGAGGAACTGTAAGACATGCAAGACAATCCGGGTAGCAAATGCCCAGGATGACACAACCTATTCGCTGAAGGCATTTCCAACAACTCTCAAAGGCATAGCCATAGATTGGTATACAGAATTGGACTTAGCACACAAAGCTACATGGGATGCAGTGAAAAGAGCATTCCAAGAGGAATTCAAACTCCTGGAAGACTAACAAAATTGTAGTGGAGACCTACAATAACAAACAAACAAAGCATGAAAATGCGCATGCTTACAATCGTAGGCTCAAAGAACTATTGGTAGATCTGGAAAACCATCCGACAAATGGATTGAAGAGGTATTTTATCAAAGGGCTAATCCCTTCATTAAGGAAAAAATGAAAGTTGTACCCCCCTCTTATGCCAACGCTTACAATTGAGCAATAGACATAGAAAGTGAAGTTAAAATGTCTTCGTGCAATAAAAGAAAAACAGAGGAAGATGGATGTTCGGATGACAATGGTGACAATGATTTAGGAACGATACAAGCACTTCAGAGGGACATGCTCCGAATGATGAAAGAATTGAAGGTGAAGAAACCAACAAAGAAACTAATGAACTATGGTGTACTGAGTGCAAAATTGAGGGGCACACAAAAGGTAATTGTCCTAAAAAGATGCATCGTGAGATTTTCCAGGTTATGGGTCATTCAATAAAGGAGTGCCCATACAATTTGAAGACCAAGAGTACACAAGTACTTTTTATGCAGGGAGAGGAATCCACTCCATTGAAGCCACAAAATGCATCTCTAGGTGATTATGGAAACCAACGAGGAGGACAAAGCCAAATACAATATGACCCCAAAGGACGCCCTATCATACAATGTCGACAATGTAGCAAATGGAGACACTTTGCGAGGGATTGCCAGAACAAGCAAGACAAAGTGCAATTATTGTGCAAATGGTGTGGACCTTGAAACCATGAAGATACCAAGTGTCCGAAGAAAAGGGCTAGTGTCAACATGATTGATGTAAGGCATAATAAAGTATTGGCCATTACTCGTGCCCAAGAAAAGAAGGTTGTGTACCTAGACCCACATATAGAAAAAGAAAGGCTTCATGAAGCAAGAGCCAAAGTGGAGAATGCTATGGATAACAAATGATGCCACTGAAATGCAAATGCAAGTACAGTAACAAATCACTTGCAATTTGAGAAAAATATTGCACGGCAAGTACTTCAAGCTACTGTATCGATTAAAGTAGTAGATTTATTACAAAGTATTCCTAAACTTCAAAAAGCTATTGTATCAAAGGAGAATGAGACAATGCATGCTACGACCAAATTGGAATCTAGTGAGAATGAAGAACCAATAACTAAACCTCCACTACCGAGCGACCAAATAATTGACCCAATGTTATTGATAGTTAACATGGCAAAGAAACTAGAGGTGGTGAATATGGAGATCCTTGGAAGGAATTTTACCAATACAATTGTTGATAGTGGATCTGGCATGAATGCACTTCTAGAAGACACTTGGAGAAGTTTGGGCAAGCCAACCATTTGCCCACCAACTTTTCAACTAGTGGGTGCAAATCAACAAGGTATTAAGGTGCTTGGATTTTTAATGGGACAAAAGGTAATTATTAGAATTCAAGCATTTTTGTTGAACTTTGTGGTCATTTCATTAAGGAAGAAAGCATACGATGCATTGTTAGGTCGGGGTTGGCTAGTAGCAACTAAAGCCGATCACAATTGGAAAAAGAATACAATCTCCACTGAGAACAAGGGTCGGAAATATATAATTGATTTAAAGAACCAAGTTGTAAGTGAGGAAGTAGCTTCCTCTAATTCATTGAATTCAGACTCCGAATAAGAATGGACAGAGAAGCATGATCGAGGTCCCATAGATCCGAATGATGAAGGTATTGTGGAATTATAGTCATACTCGGAGGATGAAACAAATTCTCTCCATGGCCTATTTCACTGGCAAATGGAGGACTATGAGGTATTTCCATCAACGTATAATTTTCTTGAAGCTATGACTATCAGTGAAGAGCAACCGATGAAGAATGAGTTTGAAAAATTGGACAGTTTATGTGTGTGAGACATAGTCCATGGGTTGTAAAAGACAACAGTTGCAGCTAAGGTATTCGACTTTGCAGAAAAATGCAAAATTATTAACAATATGTATCCAAGTGTATTAAAAAGCATAACTATAAAGCCTGACTATCAAATTGTACAACAACATCAAGTACGACATCACTCGACGAAGAGCATAAATAATAAAGTTCTCATACGGCCACTAATTCTCCTCATTGTATGATCGAACCATTAGTCAATCAATATAATATTCGGCAATCAAAGGCATAGTACTTGATCGTATAGCATCATCATTCTCTTGGCAGAAAACATCACCCTCTGTTCAACCTCCAAGTTGTACAACAAAAGCACCCACTCATTTAGTGCACTGTACAGCATCATCACACACCTCTTTCCATCATACAACATCCTCTCTTCATCACTATTCAATCATCATTAAAAAGGTGTAATGACCCCTTTCTATTGGAAGCACTTAATCCCAAAATCTTGCATTCAAAGTGTTTCTCAAGGAGACATTAGAAACATTAGAGATCAATAAATTTCAGTAATAACATCTAATAAGATCAAGGATGATATGAAATTTCATTCTTGTCAAAGGATTATTCATTTCCTTCTTATCACTCACTATGAATGATCCTTCTATAATATATTTCATAAGCACATTAAACATCTTTCAAGATCCCATAGATGGAATTCTATTATACCATTTAACCTCATAGGGAGTGAATAGTCAATATTACTTATAAGGCTCAATAATTACTACAAGCATCATTATTGGATAGTCGTAAATAATATTATATATATATACACTTATCAATTGTTAGCATGTCCTTCCAACTCTCAATATACTTATCCATCCTAATGTATCAAAATATATTCATAAATCATAATATGCTGAAATATATTTATGAGAATCAACTGAGGTTTAAATTAATAATATACCAAAATCCACTATTCTTATCTTCTGCATATTATTATATTGACCCATGCTATAATTGAACTCATACCTGATAAGAGGCGGATCTGAAGTCTTGTATGAGTGTCATATATACACTTGTTTCATGATTGTTTAATAAGATAGATACGATTGCACACCAATTGTTATGATAGAATATACAGCAATAACATAATCAGTTATCTAATTCAATATAACGAATCAATAAGACTATAATAATAAGTGTAAATAGTAATGTGTGTAATATTCCGATTACAAATAATATTATTATAATTCATATCCATAAATATAAATTATTATTTTAATCCTCATCAGATTTCCATAGTGCATAAACTGATTAATATTCTATTCCATTAAATACTTACTAGATTTCACCATTTACTAAGCTGATTATTATTCTAATTCGTAAATTACTTATTAAGTCCTTGTGTACATCCTCACTATATTCACTAAACTAGATAAACGTATTCAGAAATACTTACCTTGTTTGCTGTTTGTCTGCCCATATTCCTTTCCTTTATCAGCCACGATCTTTTTCCCAAATTGGTTTGAAATGGTCTTCTTTTTATAGATTGATCTGCCAAGAGTCGTTATCATCCTGCAGGCTCAGTCCGTCTCCTCCTTTCTTCCCCAGCAATGGTTCTCATTAAATATCGAACCTTTGCTTAATGAAAAGTCTTGTCTTTTCCCAAGCGCTTCCTTTGAGTTACTTTTTTGGGTAACTAATCGCTGGGTTCTTAACTTTATTTGTGTGCGATGCTTTAAACAGCTACGGTTATGTTTAAATAATAATGATCATGTAACAATAGTTTATTTTATCTTTATAAGAATATTTATATAGGGTCCACAGCAATAAACGATGTTTCTATATTATTTAGAATTCTGATCGATCTTAATTTTATCTTCATTATATGTTATTTATTATTATTTTATTTTAATGTTGATTTTTTACTTGTATTTAAATATTTGATATCTATAAAATAATCTTATTATTATTTTATTTTATTGTATGGTATTTTATAAGATTAATTGTTCTATTATAATAATTGTGTAATTATAATATTATCTTGTAATTATAAAAATCGTATTGCATTTATGTATTTGTATTTCAATGCTTAGTAATTTTAGTGTTCTATTTTAGGGACATGACAAAAGGGGCCAATCAGCATTTGCAATCTACAATGTACAATCAATTTCAACCATATGATAGCATCATCATAGCATACGGCCAATCAATCTTCTACATCAATTTCCTCACACTATACGCCTCACCATCCACATCGTACAACAGGGTGAAGTATTTTGAAGGCAACAAGGTATTCACTCCATAGTACAACCGGCATTTCTCCATATTGTACGACATCTAGCAATGGGAAACCATACCATATGGCCAATGGTCACTGATTACATGGTATGCCAACTTCTTTCTATCGTATGATAGCTTTGGGAAAAGGGAGTAAATCTCATCAAAGGCGTCAGGCATCTCTTTTCATCATACGAGGTCAAGTATCCTTTATCATTTTATGGCGTCAACATCTTCACAACGTACAACATCATCTCCTCATCATATGACCATTTAGGAGACATTTTCCTGCATCATATGGCAATTGGGTTGCATTGTCAAGAAAACACAATTCTCCATCGCACAACAATCAACCATCATACAACTTCCTTCCCTAGTTGACATCATATGTCGGTTAAACACTCCAAAATCTCTAATTTGTCTCCGTCAGCATTGTTTTTTTCCTCTTAAAAAATCACAAAAAATGTACGCCATAAAGTTCTATATGGTTTTGAAAGTCTTAAATTAGGCTTGGTTGTGGGGGCTCCGCCCCTCGATGCTGCCCCTAGACCCTCACAAGGGGCGTTGCCCCCAGAGCCCCATTACACTCAATTGAAATGCCAAGTACACTCCAAGTCCAAGTTTGCAAAGTACACTTCCAAGTTTGTCTACAATTCCTTGTCTACAATACTGTCATCATTTTGGCAAGTCTTCCCTAATGTTACTTGATTTTTACTTGTCTTTTGGAAGACGACTTTTTCTTTTGGGGGGGATGATGTAGTCGGTATACAATGTCTATTATTATGTTTTGATAAAATTGGTTATCTGACTATGTATTAATTGGTTGTCAGCTTCGGGTAGTTATAAGCATCGATTGGTTGACGATCGTGTTCTTCTTGGCAACTGTTGGGTCCTTTAAGTATTATGTTTGTACACATGATCGAGGACCGCAAGCATTAATATCCTGAGCATATTGTAATTGCACATGAATGAATAGAAATACTCTCTAATTGCTGATATGAATTATCTTATTTATACTTTATTGCTTACTCTGTATAAATCCTTGTTATAATCATTCCAATAGAGTTGACAATAAACAAGCCTCTCTTCTTGGTGGAGTTTTTTCCCACAAGGGCTTCTCCATGTAAATCCTGTGTCATGTGATGCTTTTATGTTGTTGATTTGTGCCTCTTTACTGTTATGTTATGGTGATATTATCTTTTATTTATTGTTGTTATAAGTTCTCATAAGGTGTTGTTGTTAAGAATGTTATGTTGGCTGATTTTTAGCATCATAAAGAAGATAGATCTAATCATGATAATTCCACATGAAGGTTGCTTAATTTTAGATTTGCATACAAATTTTAAATTTTCATATTGTAGTAGTCCAAGCTTAGTATCTCACCAATTGATGTTATAACTTAAGAACAAAGTTTTATTTTTTATTCATTGGATAGAGATTGGAAATTTCCCAACAAGTGGTATTCGAGCTAGTTTGGAGTAAAAGCCATTGGACTAGTAAGAAGGGAGGTCTGTTACCTTTCTTGAAATGTTAGGCTTGTGGGCTGCAGTGAATGTTCTGTGAATTAACCTTGTTTTGCAGATCTATGAGACCAGAAGACATGGATATTGTCAATGTGATCGATGTTGGGCACTGGAAGCTCATGATTGTGGATCTTCATGGAGTTGGTCATGTTTCTTGCACAATGGTAACCTGGAGCTCTTGTTTGACAATATGTGAGTATCCTCTTGTTTGGTGCTTTTGTTCCTTTACCTTGTGGTCATGTGCAGTGAGAAGGTGTTCATGTTGGATGGTTACTTTTGACATCTTGGTCACATGGAGAAACACACACTATTTCGACTACAAAATGGAGTGCTTATGTTGGGTTTATGGTTTTAGCCCCTCGCTACATGAAAGCATTAGAAGATAAGCCGCTGATCTCTCGTGGGTTGTGGAGTTATTATATTTTGTAAGCCCCTGAACAACCTAGTTCCCTTGTTTCTTTGTGGGTTGTGACGATGATATGTTTCATATGTTATAAGCTCCTGAACTTGGTTCTCCTATAGGTTTTGCAGTTTTTTCAAAAGCTATGGTTTGTAGATTTGTTCTTATTCCATTGTTGAGATGGCATGTTTTACATGTTAACCAAAATTTTTTGTATGTAGATCTATAATAAGACTGTATTTAGTGTGTTTTGGATGAAGACAATTACAGGTTTGCATGGTTGCTTACTTGGGTCCCTACTACTATTGTCACTCTATTTGTGGATTGTCCTAGAAAATCAGCTCTAGCAGTGAGTGATCTGTTGTTTGAGTCTTGGAATCTACATGTGATCTCTGGTTTCCTCTATTATTCATATTACTAATGAGATGTTGAATCTATTTTTAATGTGGACTTCATTATGAAGATTTTGTTTGGTTGGCTTTTCTTGGTCATCTTACTCCATTGGTATGTTTATTGCAATGAGATAAAGAGATGATTATTTGGAGTAATTGATATAGCTGTATATTGGACCTGTAGCAGTTGGCTATGGTGCATGAGAAGCTCTATTCACTTTTAGTGGAGTTTTGGTAGTGATGTTGATCATACTACCATGCATAGCTCGATATCACTTTCAGTGGGAGCTTTGTGCAATTACATAGTGTGTTTTATCTTCTTGTTTCAAGATCTTGGTTCTTTTAAAATTGTTGGTGTTGCAGTGTGTAATTTAACTATGTGAGAGCCATGGATAATCTTTGATTAAGAGATGGATGATTTTCTGCAATGGTTGTTGGTGTCATCAGGATCTCCTATTATGTGAGAGTTCATTGACATTGTTGATACTATTGATAGAGAATGGTTATCTTCATGTTCTTTGGGAATGTTAACATCTTGGTTGCCATGAAGGACTCATGGAGTCTTTGGTTGAGGTGTTTTTTCATGGTCTTCCTTTGGAGAGGATTTAGTTCTCTTTGGTTTCAAGTAATTAATCAATTGCTCAGAGGTTCATTATTTTGCAAGGTTGCATTCGAAGTTGGCATGGAACGATTGGTGAATGCTCATGGAGATAGAGAGACTTGGGTGAGGCTAAATATCTCTTCTACTTAGATATATGAGTTGGAATGTTACTAACTATGAGGACTTCAGCAAAAATCAGATAAAAAGAGGAAATTGCACTAATAGTTGGATTATTTCCATTCATGCAACACCATAATTTCTTTCTGGAGAGTTGCAACAGATTTATTAAATCACAATCACTTTTAAGTATTGTAAAATTTAGTAGAAAATTTTTCATTTATTTGGCATGTATTTCCTCCTTTAAACTCTTTTATACAGCATTTAATGGACACTCATTGACAATTTCAATTAGAATTGGAATTGCCTTTGTAAAGCTGTTATAATGGAGACACCTACAATTTTTTTCATGCCGCTAAAACATTAACTTCACTAAGTAGTTGTCTTCTCTCAAAACAATTTAACTAAGTACATCAGTGTGCACTAAGCAAACGACAATATCTTCCTACAAGTTATTTGCTGCTATGAGCAAGACATCATAACGAAAGTGCAAAATTGAGGAACAGCAAAATAAATTTGACAGCAAGCACAAAGTATAAACTCATTAAGCTAACCTGTTTCAACTTTCATGAGTCCCTGCAGTCCATCCCACGAAAATGCAGTCCAAGCCGCGAAAAACAACACTCAGCCCGCAAAAATAAATACCCAGCACACTCAATAAGCTATGTTCCACAGCATTTCGGGGATGGGGATGAGGGGATGGTAGGGGACATGTTTCCGGGACGTTTCCTAGGGGGGCATTTTTAGGGGACAGTAGGGGACGACAATATACAAAATACATATATAGATATATGATTTTTTCAAAATTTATTAATATATTATAGAGAGAGAAAGGGAAAGAGAGAGATATGTCAATAAATTAATAATTGATAACAACAATATCAATATGTAAATAAAACACGAGAGCAGTAGTATAACAGCATAATAAATGTCATTAAAGCATTATAAAATTTATCACAGCAGTATCAAACATCAATAAAACCATGGTCTATCAATACCCAAATGTCTCAAACATGTATCTAGAAGTCTCAAAGTTCAAACATGAAAATCAAAATATTAAATACAACAGTCTATGAAATTAAGCCTCATTCGGGCTATGAATATATCTGAGTCACTATCATCCTCTAGCAAAAGTGGATCATCCAATGGTAGCCTGCCCAATCCTAGTTGCACCTCCTCCTCATCAATTTGCCTAACATCCTAAGGATCAACATCCCATCGTGTTGCAGGAGTCTATCGATACTCAATAGTCTGTCGATCCTGAAGTCTCAAGGCACTATGAACTGCAACTAATTTCTCAGCTCGTTTTGAAGTAAGCCTGTTTCTCTTAATGGAGTGATGAAGCCATAGGTGGACCAGTTCCTATTTGCAGCAGAGGAACTAGCAATCTATGAGAGCAAATAAATCGCAAGTTGTTTCAAATCTAGTGTATCCTTCCCATGAAATTTCCACCATCCAATGGGGTTGTTCTGTGCAATGGTGGCCCTATCCATCCTAGCCTCTGGTTTGCTAAATGTAGGACCTTGAAGATCAGAAAACATAAGTCATTGCTCTCTAAGAATGGTTGCCTACTCATTGGTACACATTTTACGAAGGGTTGTTGTAAGCCCCTCTATCACCTCATCATCCTCAGAAGGAAGCATTCGGCCAAGTCTAGGTACATACCACTTCGGATTAAGAGCATAGGCAAGCATATGAAGAGGGGTATTCATTGTGTTCCACCTCTTTGTCACAATAGGCCTAATATGGTCCTCATAAAAACTCAACTCAGGATCCTTTTGATGAATAGCTTGCTTCATTTGGTCAAGCATGCTATCAAAAGTCTCATATATCTCTCCCAAGCTAGGAGAGTCTGTATCTGCATACCAGATTACCCCCACAACTAGTGATATGAAAGAGCAAATATACCTACAAGCAACAAATTAAAAATTAGAACTTTTAAAATACAAAGTAAAACAAAGTATAACAAATTCAAAAACAATTTAAATTTTTAGATTTGTTACTTGATAATGGCCCACCAAGTTTCATTCAGTACCCTATCTCTCACTTCCTTGCCTTCATTTGTCTTCGATAGAGTCCACCTTTTCCAATCTGCACAAACAACCATAGCTTGTAGAGCATCTTGGACCTCCAACATCCTCTCCAACAAAATATAGTAGCTAGCATATCTAATCTCAACTGGTTCGAGAATTCTTTCTTTGAACAAGATTGGAATAGTGCAAGTGAAGTGTGATGGTTACATACAAACATTTGTATATCTCTAGCCTCTGCAACTGCTGCCTTCACCCAATCTATTTTGCCAATGTCTTTCAAAGAATTATTCAAACATGTATGCAACATAGAGCCCAGAAAATATGTTTGTAAGCACTCTCAATCATCAAACCACCTAGCTTACAAACACGAGTTGAATCTGTCACAACCTGCACATCATTAGAAGGCCCAACCTCCTCTATGGCCTCCCTCAAAATGCCAAACTAAAAATCAACATCCTTAAGCTTCCCAAAACAATCAACAGCTCGAAGAAAGTATGAACCAGCAGGGCATGTAACAGTAACATTAATGACTGGCCTATGTCGAATATCAGTCCACCCATCCATGACAATGGAGCAGCCAAACCTAATCCATGTTTGCCTCATCTCCTCCATCAACATGGTAGCTTTTGAATATTGTTTGTCAAGGAGGGAGGTACGCAATCTATGTTCTCCAGGGGGGCATAAGAGGGTCCAACTGTCAATATTTCTTTCACCATAGTTTTGAAATAAGGTGACCTTGCCAAATGAAATGGAAGAGCATGTGCATAAAAGAATTTGGCCACTACATCATCAGCTTGCTCACGTTTTCGCACATTCATTAACCCCATGACTGAAGTTTTCTCACTTGCTTTCCTCTTCCCTCTATCACAACTCTCTCCAATTGATACATTGGAAGAGGCTTGCAAATCAACTAATGGTCATTTTTTTATTTTGAATGGTAATGATTTGGTCCTCACTTACTCCATCCAGCTTTGCAAATTGAAGTTGCTGCTCCAATGTTATTGCCTCACAAACTCAACACCCTTTCCACTGTCACCCACTAGATGGCCTCTAATCCTAGTATAGCTCCCATGGTAATGAGTTTTACAAACATGACAGCCATTTCTTGCTTGCCCCTGAATTTTTCTTCTTGTTGGCAGTCACATCTGTGGAAAACTGACGCAATGGTTTGTTGCGGTTGAAAGGGCCTTTTGCAAACCTTTGAAGAGAGGGTATAGGGCATGCATAATGGTTTGAAGAAGCATGGGTTGGATTTCCAGAGGTAGAAGGAGGATCTATTGACATTCTTTGAGCTTCATTTTCATTGTCGCTACCCTCATGACTGTCACTGCTGTTGCTGCTCATTTTGTATGGGTTTTTCTTGTTTGAAAGTCTGAAAATTTGTAAAATTGATGCCAAATCAATGAAAATGTAATGCAGCTCTATGTAAAGCAGATGCAGCACTATACTCAAACTTGGAAGTATGTAATGCTAGGAACAAGTGCAACTCCTATAGGCGTCCCCACACACAACTAAATGCAGCTCTAGCCCATGAGTCTTCAAGGAAACACCCACGGCAATGATGAAGACAAACCACAAGGCACAAAGAGTATAGACGCCTCTTCTAAAAGTAAAAACACATCACTGAACTTGAAGTAGTGTGAGAACTTGAACATTTGCTATGTTTGGCATGAGAATAAGACTGAAAATTACTTGTCGTGACTTGCCCAAGCCCAGGTTGATAATAATATGACAATAATAATGTTTCATTTGGCATTTTAGGAAAAGATTTAGGGTTGAGAGTCAACGTGGGCCCCCCACGACCTTAAAGAGCAGAAATAAAATTTAAAACAAATGAATTTTTAATGGTTTTTTAAGTCCAGGAAGCTCCCTGTCTGTGGGGGACGGTTAGTTGTCCCTGATACGACAAGGGACGTTTCCAACGTCCCCCAGCTATACTGGGGACAAAGAACTATCCCCAAACGGATAGAGGCGTTTCCTATCGTTTCCTACAATTTGGCTTGATTCGGGGACGGCAAGGGGACGTCCCCTTTGCATCCCCCTGTCTTGGGGACGATTGGGGACGGGGATAGTGGCTTTTGGGGCAAGAGACACATCCCCATGTAACACACGAAATAAGGGTTTAATAGTCAATGATGGTGACAAACACTCACATCCGCAATTTTTTTATGCAAAAACAACCTCCCGTGTAGCAAATGATGGCTTTAGACTATAGTGAGCATCAATAAATAGGAAAAACCATGCATTTTTAGGGTTCTAATTCTGGAGGAAGTTTCCTGCATTTTTTCCCATTTTAAATGCGATTTAAATCGTGATTTTCAACGATTTTTACGCTGGTCAATACAATGTAAAACTCGGTAAAAATGTAATATGTTGCCCTATTTATGCCTTTGTTTTTTTGTTTTTCGATGAATTTTTTTTTGTGTTTTAGGAGATGATTTTTGAATGTTTTGAAATAGAAATAGAGTACAGAAAATTAAAGAACTTGCAGCAAAAAAATATTATGAAATTTCAATATTTTTCAATGAAACAACTAGCTGAAAATTTCAGATTTTTATTACAATCAGAATATCGAGTTTTCCTCGATTATGACAGCGACCCAAATCATAAAATACCATTTATTATCTAAATCCAACATACCAAGAAAATGTTTGCCACTTTGAAAAGGTGCTGTAGTAGAAAATAGCAAACTGGAAGTGGGAAGAATGGTGGATTTGGCCTCCAAAAACACTTTCACCGCTCCCAAGGAATTTTTTGAGCAATCTTCAATCGAGGGCGCCACACTTGTAAGAAAACCCAGCTCCAAACCCTAAGCGCTCTATTTGCAAACCCATACGTCCTCCTGTGAATGGTACAACCAACTTGTGCAGAGCTATGGCCAGCAAAATGAGTTTACAACAACAATAAACTCCCAAAAGGTCTTCCTCAAATTTGGCTTGTCAAATAGACTCTAAGATATGAAGCTCTATTGACTGAAGAAGAGAAAAAATGAACGCCACTAAAGCTCAACTGTTATCTTTATATGAAACCACCAATGTATTCTCCAATTTTGTCTCCATAGGAGACACAAAATTGCAGTTAATGCCCAACTGGAAAACCTGTGTGATTTTCCCCTAAAATCAAATGCAAATGAAGCGCAAGCATAGACTTTGAATGAATCTATCAACTATCACCAACAGAGGGTCTTTCACCACCGTGGATGATTTTCTTCAAGAGGGGTTTCGTCCTCCAGAAGCTTGAGATGAACCAGGTTCAATCTCCAGAACCACAAGGGTTTCAATAAGAGAAATAGAATAACCAACATAACCAAATGAGCTCCAAAAACCTCCTTTTATAATTTTTTCCAAACTCTCAAGAAGCTTTTTTTTTTTTTAAATGCACTTTTTAATTTAACACCCTTTTTAATTCCAAAAATGACCTTTGCATTAAAATAATGATATTTTGACACGCAGGGTCCCTGTTTAATGCATCCACGATTTAAAGCATCTCATCTCGGTTCTGACGAACTATAATACTAAGGGCCTTTTTGAATATTTTAATTAATTTTTAGCAACCTTAGTAATTTAATTAAAATATAACCATTAATACACTCATTTTTTCAGAACTGTCAGAATGCATCGAAATTGGAAACTAATTGCATTGGAGTGATCTCGATGAAGAATAAAAATGAACAGAGCCGACCGAGCGACTTTCTATAAATAGAAACTCCCTCCAAGAATCTTGGAGCCCAAACCGGAAGCTGAAAATAACATCTAAAAGCATCAAATAACTCCTCTAAGCCATCTAAGCTCATTGGTAACATCAAATCACCCTTCTAATCAAGCAGATACAAACCCAGAAAACCATCTCCAACTGCAAAACAAGAGAACCCTAAAATGGGGACATTACAAAAAATCGGGGGTAAAAATCGGCAACCCTCACGATTTTTAAAAAATCGCAATTTCCCCAATTCTTCTTCGATTGCTGCTTCTATGGGAATAGCGCATAAATGAGCTTTCACTCAAAATTACGAACTCTTATACTAAGTTCCACATTGGCTACAGCACCAAACATAACCCCCACCACCGAGAATTTGTTGAATCATTACTGTATGTCGCCAAGAGGTGACGATGCATCATATTTCAATTGATTCTCTGCATCTAGACCAACTGAATTAGAACTATCAGCCATTCTGTATGAACTTAAAATAAATAAATAAACATTACAAATGAACAGCACAACTAATTTTTTTTAAATGGCATTATAACCCCTTATTATACATAAAAAGTTCTTAAAAAATTCAATACTTACCAAAAAAAACTAGAATTTTTTTAAAAAAAACTTGAAATTTTAAAAACTTGAACTTTTTTGAAGAACTTGAATTTAAAAAAAAAAAACTTGATTTTAAAAAAAAAAACTTCAAAAACTTCAAAAAAATTATTGAAAAGTTGAAAAAAATGAAAGATTCACTCACCTTTGATGGTTAGATCTTCTTTGTACAACTATTTCTCCCTATTTGTTGTAGGTCTAACTCCTTCATAGCTCTCACCTTCGAAAAAACAAACACAACCTTCAAAATCCAACAATGGCAGCTTGGAAGCAAAAAATGGTGTTTTTGGTCTTTTGTGTTTGTGAAATGAGTTCTTTCAGGGTGACCAAGGCATTTTATGTCTTTATTTTTGTTTAAAAAGTTTTTTGGAGGGGTTTAAGTGCCTTTTTGGGCAACTGAGGACATGGGTCTTATTGGGAATGCTCGGGTACAACCCGAGTATGCTCAAGGTTCCACCCGAGGCGCTCGAGCAAAACCCTAGGCGTACCCACCATGTACCCAAACCCAAACTAAACCTGACTAGGTACAGGGGGTATATAGTCGTACCCAACAACTTAGGTGAGAATACTATTGTAATGTTGTCAACAGCTAAAAATTAGAGGTCAATTCCTTTGTCTAAATTTTTTGATTTCAAGTAACAAATATAGATTGACTATTTATTTGTGTTTGTTAATAAACAAATGCTACTCAAATTGTTGTTCTCTATATGTTAAATTTGTATCAAACCTCTATAAACATACATCTATCAACATGCAAAACTGAAACACACTTCTCAAGGAAAGGGGAACAATTTTCAAAAAACTTGGGGTAGAACATTTCAGTGGTATCAGAGCACAGAGTATCCTGCCAACCTGTGTTAAACAAATCTATTAATTCTCAGCCCTCTAATTCTCAGCCCTCTAATTCTCAGCCCTCCTATGAGTGAGAGAACAAAGGTATTTTAACAGGGAACTAAGAAAAACTCAGTGGCAACCTCCTCAAGTTCCAGAGGAAGATATCAGGCATCCTTGGTCTACATCAGGACTTACCTATAGGTAGTGGTACAAGTGATACTAATATATTTGCAGGTGTTGAAAGGGTTGAAGTAGACATGGGTGATAAAGAGCATAGAGACCATGGGGAACTAAGTACCAAGGAAATGTTCAACGATGTCACTAGAGGGCAGCGAGATTTACAACAGAGTCTAGCTCAAATAGTAGCAATAATGAACCGACATTTGGTGGGAAATAACAATAATGGTGGAAACAATGGTGGGAACAATGGTGCCAACAATGGGCATGAAAGAAACAATGGAAATGAGAATGGACCAGTTAATAATAGGGTTGTTAATTAGCATACAGTGACTAAGATAGCCAATACTAGACCCCTAATGCCTAACTTTCCTCCAAGGAATAATGCACATATTGAGATTGATACAACACAAACAGAATTGCATCTTACAAGATTGGAGGAATTTGGGTCTAGAGTTTCAAGCTGAAATGTCTTTTTGTGACTACATGGATGTCAAGATGAGAAATAGACCTCACAGGGGTGGCAGAGTTCATAACCATGACTTGCAAAGGAAAGTTGGTAAGTTATCCACTCCTTATTATGATGGTTCAGGAAAGACTACAGCTAGGACTTGGGTGCAAAAACTAGATACTTATTTCCAACTTAACCCAATGCCAGAAGATGAAGCTATTAAGTATGTTGCTATACATTTGGATGGTAGTGCTCACGAGTGGTGGCATCATGGTATGATCACCCTAGGATACGATCAAATTGAGTTGTATACAGAGTTCACTAAGAGACTAATCGATAGATTTGATAAGAAAAATCCCAAGTTACATTTTAAGGAGTTAGCACAGCTGAAGCAATGGGGTTCGGTTGATACATACATTGCAAATTTTCAAAGGTTATCAGTGTTGGAAACTAACATTTCAGAGAGGAGGTTGATTGTTTTATTTATGGATGGTTTAGCAGATCTGTTGAGAGGTTGGATTAAGGCACTTAGTCCACCCATGCTACAAGATGCAATTAAGAAGGCAAGAGATATGGAGTCCTCTACTTCAAAGAGTAAATTTCAGTCCAAAGGGCTCCTACCTAGGAAGGACAGACAAAAAACATTTTCAGAAGGATTCCAATCAGTCTAAGAATATGCCACGAAGATTGGATAGTGATCAGCTCAATGATCTTAAGAGGAAGAAATTGTGCTTCCAATGTAGAAAGCCATGGGACCCAACACATAAATGTGTTGTTAAGGAAAAATAAAAACAAATTGAGTACTTTTAAGTTGATGAATCAGCTTCAGAAAATTTAGATCAGCAAGTTGATTTGAAGGAAAGTTATAGTGAAAGCTCATCCGATGAGTCCGAAAATGGCTCAACTATCTAGCTTGCAGAATATTGGATCTTTTAGAGTTAGAGGGGTGGTTATGTGGGCAGTGTATAGTGACTCTTATTGACACAGGTGCTAATCATAACTTTATTGATGAGGGTGTGGTAGCTAGAAGGGGTATCAAAACTGAAGATTGTGAAGGTTTCAAAGTGATGGTAGCTAATAGTCTCACTCTCACTTGCACCAAGAAAATATCTAACTTGAGTATTCAATTGGGTGAGTATGAGCTTAGAGATGACTTCTATGTGGTGAGCATAGAAAATACGGATATGGTCCTTGGTATTCAATGGCTTTGTTCCATTGGGGAGTTCTATATGAATTTACAAACCATGGAAATGAAGTTTGATGTAGGAGGCAAAAAGATCACACTTAGAGGTATATCAAATGGTGGGCCACGTGCAGTCTCTTTCAAGAGGATGGAGAGGCTTATTAGACAAGACCAAGTAGAGTGGGCAGCAAAATGTATTATCATGCCTATAGTTACAGAGCAGCCAAAGAGAGTTTATCACCATGATGTAGAGGTCTTGATGTCTAAGCACAATGTAGTTTTTGGAAGCATACCTCTAGGGATACCTCCTGATAGGGGCATGGAGCAAGTCATTGTAATGTCCCCAATTTTGCGAGCATCAGAGTTCGGTGGATTTAGCCTATTCTTAGCCCTCGTAGGCTAATATGTATGGTTAGAGGGTCTCTTGATGGAGCTTGGCTTGGCTTCGGATTGTCAAAATTTACCAGTTGACTTTCGTTCGGGCTCATTCGGACATTATTTGCCTAACTTGCTATTTTTAGTAAGTTAGGTCATTCAGCGGAGCACCCCTGCTATTTTTAGAAGTATGGTTTGGTCATGTGCAAAGTCAATCACTTATTCTTCAGCTTCAGACGGTTCGTTAATCGGAAGTAAATTGAGAAAGATATTAATATTTTAATTGTCAAATTAAAATATTAATTATTGAAGCTTATAATATAAAGTTATAATATTATTTAATATTATAACTTAAGTGATTTCTTGAAGGGTTCGACCAACATTGAAGGGGGCCACTTTTTAATTATAATTTATAATTAAAAGTGCGTTCGAGACTTTGGAAATATTAAAAGATAAAATTCAATTTTATTTAAATGATGCCTTTTTGAGAAAAGTCGACCCTCTTGAGAATATAAGTATTTTTCATTGTGAAAAAAGTTCATGATGTTGAATATTGGATTTTTGAACAATCTTCTTCTGGAGAACGAAGCCTAGGGTTTCAGTTGTCTACAAGCATTGGAGAACGAGCCATCTTCAGTGTTGCAATTCAAACGCTGTGAAATACCAGCTGATCTATTGCTTTCAGAGAGATATCTTCATCCAGAAGTTATCACAGAGCTTCACAGTTAAAAATATATTCAGGGTTTTCAGTGTGGGATTCATCCAGCAAAGATTCTTCAGTTAATGCGCCTATTTCTGAGATCTGGACACATCTTTCAAGGGTTTTACAATCTACTGCAAATACCAGGTTTTTACATCAATAATATTGTTGCTTTTTCAGTTGCATGTTATCAGATCTGATTTGTATTCATCATAGAAGATCAATAAACACTTTGGCAACGTGATTTCCAGTAGATTTTATCATTTCCAGTATTGCAATATTTTATTTGAATTTATTAGCAATTTCTTCCCAAATCGCATTTTATATGTATTTGCAAAAACTCACAAAACGATCAAAAACAAGCAAAAAAAATCAAAATAAGCAGTTTCCAGAATCAGGGAGAACAGGGGTTTCTACAGTCATAGAGCTTGAGGAGGGGTCAAAACCGGTGATTACTACACCTTATAGACATCCTAAGCAGCATAAGGATGAAATAGAAAAGGCAATTAAGGAGCTAACTAATATGGGGCATATTAGACCAAGCAAGAGTACTTGCACTTCTTCTATGGTGTTGATTAAGAAGGATGGATCAATGCGCGTGTGTATTGATTACAGGGCATTAAACAAGAAAACAATTTAAAACAGGTACCCTATTCCTCCGATTAATGAGTTGCATGGACCTTGCTATTTTTCTAAAATTGATTTGACGTCAAATTACCATCAGATACAGGTAGAGAGAAGGATGTGGAGAAGACGACATTCAAGTGCCATTATGGTCATTTTGAGTTTTTGGTGATGCCTTTTGGCTTAACCAATGCGCCAACTACTTCTTAGTCTTGTATGAACAAGGTGTTTCCTAATCAGCTTAAGAAGCATGTCTTATATTTTTTGATGATATCTTAATTTTCAGCAAGACTTGGGAGGAGCATATGAGACACGTTGATGAGATGTTGAGTATTTTAGAGAGGGAATCACTTTATGCCAAGGAAAGTAAATGTGAATTTGCATTGACAGAGCTTCTTTACCTTGGCCATGTTATTAGCTCCAAGGGTGTTAGAGTTGATCCTGAAAAGATCAAAGCAATTGTTGATTGGCCTCCACCCAGAATCTCTCACGGCTTAAGGGATTCTTTGGTTTATGTGGGTTCTATCGGAGATTTGTCAAGGGTTGTTCACAAGTAGCAACACCACTTATAGACTTGACTAAGAAGGGGGCTTTCAGTTGGTCAAATGCAGCACAACAATGCTTTGACCATTTTAAATAGATTATGTGCACTTGTCCAATTTTGGCTATTCTAGATTTCTCCAAACCTTTTGAGTTGGAGTGTGATGCCTTAGGAAAGGGAATAGGTGTTATCTCGATGCAAAACAAGCATCTGACTGCTTTTGAAAGCAAGAAGTTAAGAGGGGCTTAACGGAGTTATTCCATTTACGATAAGGAGATGTTGGCCATTATGCATGCCTTGGCCAAATTTAGACCTTACTTAGTGGAAGGAAGGTTTATAGTTAAAACAGATCATAACAATCTCAAATACTTCCTAAATCAGAGAGACCTTAATGATAGATAGCAGAAATGGGTGAGAAGGCTTCAAGCATATGACTTTGACATTGTGTATGTTATAGGGAAGAAAACTATTGTGGTTGATGCATTGTCAAGGAGACCTCATTTGTGCTCTTTGGTGGAGATCAGTGATGATTGGAAGGAGCTAATTTCAACATAATATGCTAAGGAATCTTGAGCTACAAGTATCATTGAGGGTACTACACAGGATGACAGGTATACAGTGTCTAATGAGTTGAATATGTATAAGGGCAGAATTTATTTAGTACATAATTCAGGGCTTAAGGCAAAAAAATTGAGGACTTTTCATAATGTTTTTCTAGCTGGACACCTAGAATTCTTTAAAGCATACAAGCAGATCCAAGAGAGATTTACTAGGAAAGGACTTAAAAATGAAGTCCTTAAATATGTTGAGAGAGTTTACTACATGCCAACAGAACAAGGATGAGCACATCTATCCAGTTGGATTGTTGCAACCCCTGCCCTTTCCTAATCAAAAATGGGTGTATTTCCATGGCTTTTATCACAAGGCTACTGAAGGTTCAGGGTAAGGATTGCATATATGTGATTGTTGATAGATTAACAAAAATTTCTCATTTCCATGCTATTTCAGCAACATATACAGCAATACATGTGGCTGATCTATTTTTTAGAGAGATTTTTAGACTTCTTGGGATGACTAGGAGCATTGTTAGTGACAAGGCCAGCAAGTTCTTGAGTCTTTTTTGGCAAGTACTCTTCAAATTGAGTGGGACTGAACTCACTCCTAGTGCCAATTATCACCCATAGACAAATGGGCAATCGAAGATAGTAAACAAATGGGTGAAAGGGTACCTCAAAAACTATATTTCAAGACAGCAGAAGGCATGGGTGAGATGGTTATACAAAGGGGGGTATTGTTACAATTCTACTTACCACATGTCAATCAGAATGTCACCATTCATGGCGTTGTATGGTTACGAAGCTCCATTGATTTACTATTTGGGGACAACAGAGTACCAAAGGCCAAAGATTTGTTATAAGAAAGTCAAGAAATAATTAAGTCTCTAAAGGAAAATTTACAACAAGCACAAAATCAGCAGAAGTTATATGTTGACCAGCACCATTCAGAGCGTAGCTCTGAGG
>VDFB02168105.1:0-22203 GCA_007258455.2 Sequoia sempervirens
CTCCCTCTTTCTTAGACTATATACATGAAATAAACATTTCCATATGGAAATTTACTTTCTTATACTTTAAGTTATATTTTATTTATATAGTTCTATGATGTTTTAGAATGGTTTTAGATCTCTAGGAGTTATAATGTAGATTCTAGGTTTTGGAAGATCTTAATTTTTTTGAGAATTAATCAAATTTTAGTAATCAAGAGGCTTCTATCTTAAAATTGTGTAAAGGTAACTTTGAAACTATTCAAAAGCATCATCAAGCCTCTCCTAAGATCTTTGTCTCTCTCTACTTCCCTTTGTCACCTCTCTCTCTCCCTATCCCTCTAGATATCTCTCTATATCTCACCCTCTCTCTCTACCCCTCTCCCTCTACCTCTCCTCCACTCTCTCTCCTCTCTATATCATCTCTCTCCCTCAACATCTTTCTCTACCTACCTCTCTCTATGTCACCTCTCTCTCTCTCCCCCTCTCTCTTCCTCTCCCTCCCTCTCTCTACCTACTTTTCCCTTCATTCCTCTCTCTCTAATTCTCTCTATCTCACAATATCTCTCTCACTATTCCTTTAGATATCTCAATATATTTTTCCCTCTCCCATCTCTTTATCTTTCCTATCCCTCTGGATATCTCTCCCTCTCTTACTCTACCTACCTCTCACTCCCTCCCTCCCTCCCCCTATCCCTCTAGATATCTCTCTATATCTCTCCTCTCCTCTCCCTCTCTATTAGAACATAATGTTTTTTATTAGAGGTAAAATACATGTTTTGAAGGGGCCTGAAACCCTTTAAAAAAGAAAGCAGTTGAAACTTAAGAAAAAAACACTAAGCATAAATGGTGCAGGAGCACCTAAGGAACAACAAGCAATTTCATTAGGTAAATAGGAAATCTAGAAGGACAATTTTGTTTTGTTTTTATAAGGTCATGTTGACCATTGAGAAGATAGCTTAGAGGTGTTTTTGATTTCTAGGAGAGAATTTGTGAAGTGATGAACAAGTTTAGAAGCTCATCTTGCTGAGTTTTCAAAAGTTGGCAAAAGTTTGAAAAACACAGTGGATTTTATATTTTTTCCATTAGGTCATGACTAAGTCTGACCAAAAGGAGATAAATAATTGAGGAACCTTATTTAAGGTGGCCCTCGACCTGGAATGAGGGTTGGAAAAGCTTTGTTCTTTTGGAGTTTACTGTTCATATGGAAAAATAATGAAATTCTTGTAATTTTCTAGTTTTTAGTTCTTTTACAGTGTTAATGGAGGTTTCCAAGCACTGAACAGTGTGTGGCACGTGTAATAATTGTTTTTCAAGATTTGTGTGGTCAGTAGTTAGGTTGTTTCATCATTTTCTTGCCTTGTTCTTAGTTAGCTTTGTTTCTTTCCATTGCTGATCAGTCCGGCAACCTATTAATCATGGAGTCTTAGACCTCTGTTTTCCACTATACCTGATGTATAGTCTATGGGGAATGAGGCTAAGCTCCATTCTTGTAAATAAATTAGGTTTAGGAGTCTGTAGGAGGCAAAGTGTCATGGGAAAAGTCTTCTCCTAGGCGAGCTTGACTGTGCCCGGCTAGGAAAGATAGTGGAAAACAAACACTAACATTGTAGGGGTGTCTATTCCCTAGCAAACCAAGGTGTGTGGTGGCTACAGGAGGTCTTACAAAGGCTTGGAAGGAAGCAAGAGATCTCACCAATCCATTTGGTGAATGAAGTAAGCTGATTGTTCACTGAATGGACAGGAAATGGCCTAGAAAGCCCTAAATCTTGCAAAGTGTGGGTTATGCCTGTGTACGGACAGTGGAGGCTCCAAACCCCAAAAATATTCAAGGTGTGGGCAAGGGTACCACGAATCCCAAGAAAAGAACATAGGTCTTTTGGAGGGTTTTGGAATGAATTCCATTTTTCTTGGGTTAGGAGGCCTAATAGGGGCTCAAGGGCTAGTAGCCTTTCTTAAACCCTAGAATAGGGTTTGGTGTGAGCGATGGAGAATTGGTGATTGGTGGATGATCAGGAACCCTAGAGAGATGGTTTTGAAGCCATGGAAGACATCACACACCCCTGCATCAAGTTAGTGGAGCTTGGAGGTTTAGTTAGTCTTTAGGAAGATTAAGGGCTAAGGAGAGAATGGTAGAGAGAGCACCAAGATTGGCTTGGTTAGGGAAATGGAGATGATAGTAGGGTTGGCCAGAAGAACCAGGGGTACCTAACAAGCATTAGGGCCTATAGGTTAAGAAGGTGGAGAGTGACACCAAAGGGGATTGCTAAGGTGAGACCCAGAGCATGGGACAATGAGTGTCTCATCCCAACCCTACCCCATCAATAAATCAACCCAACAATGACCCAAAAAAAAAATTCATCCAAAAAGGAGGATCCCAACCAACAACACTACATGTTTTTCAGAATATCCACCACCTCCACGTTGCTTGTCATAGCCTTTTAAGCTTCATCCAAAACACCATGAATTTCTTTACCAAAAGCCCCAACTTGAGCTTTAGTCTTGTTTCTAGTCCTAGCACTAGGACCATCCATATTCACCTCAGTAATCAAAACAATACCCTTCTCTCCACCCTTTTAAACAACACCCTCCTCCATTAGCTTACTAGTAGCACTGATCTCTTTAGCATGAGCACTTTCTTTACGCTTCTTGGCACTAACCACAGGAGGAATCACACTAGCAAAATCAAATTTACCAAAAAATTTAAACACCTCCCCACCCCTCATCATAGTAGCCCAAATTTTCTCCATTTGATCCTCAAGGGTAAAGATTCTACCTTCCAGATTCTATTTCATCTTAAGAGTTTCCTTCGCCATAGTGTTTAAGGAATCAAATAATTCATTTATCTAATTTTAGACAGAAGACTCCTCAGCCTTACTCATCACACCCCTAACTTTGACATTATTTTTATTGAGTTCATGAAAAAATCATTTAAACAGTTTAAACAAAACAATGGAACCCTTACAAGTAGTTCCCAGCACATCAGCCATTTCTTCTCTATCAATATTAAAAAAACCCTTCCCCAAAGCATCTTCCTCCTCAAAGGAGATAACCCTATCCTGACCAGCAAAGATTTCCTTACCTTTCCCAGCAGCAACTGAAGTCTTGATTTTGTGGATGGAGCTTGCAATCTCCTCTGCCACAACCTTTCTCTTCTTCAACCTCTCCAATTCTGCATCCTGGGTATCCACAACAACACTAGCAACCCCAGTCTTAGCTTTTTGTTGCAAGTATGACTTAACACTTAGAGATTCATCAACATCAAGATCACTCGCTATAGTGAGAGGAAAGCCCCTCTCCAATAATTGAATCATAGACCTCATAACTCGTTTCTTCCTACTTCCCTCCTCTGACTCCTTCTACTTGGTAATAGGGGGTAGTGAAGAAGCCTTGCCATACAAATCATTATTCTCCTTCACACCCCTACTTGACAAATCATCAACCACCTCATCACTACAAGTCACATAGCCCTCACTAGCACACAACTCCCATTTTTTCATCTTTTCCACAATAGGGGATTGAGGACCCACCTCCAAAGAAGCAAGTGAATCTGGCACAACGTCCACATCCTCCTCTGAATCTGACTCTTTTTCCAAAATAAGTTTCCTTTTCTTCAATTTTTTGTTGGTCGGTTCCTCTTCAAAGGTAGTCTCATACTCCTCCATAGGCTTAGGTTGTTTACCCTTCGGGGTAGCAAACGACTTAGCCACCTTAAAGGACTTCACATAATTAGAAATAAGGATTAACCCCACATGGAAAGTGGGATTTTTAGGGTTTTTCTTATGATCCTTAAGACCTGAATCCACAGACATCAAGAGGTAATAGGGAAAGGAAATCCTTTTCTTATGATGGAAGTGATTGAGCAAGATGAAGTGGTATGCATTTACTACTAAGAAGCGACCTTCCAAGGTAATAAAATGCATTATATCTTCTACAACATCTCCCCACAATTCCTTAAGAGAGCTTCTCTAGTAGCCTCCACTTCTCGCAGTCCTCAAATCCTTAGCTTCATCTCCCTTGAAGAATATTTGCATAGCAGTCTGCGACTCCTTTTTATCTCTAAAAACCTTCATACCATCCATGGTCAGTCTAGTAATCTTAGCTATAAATTCTTCATTGACATCCAACTCCTTTCCATTTAGCTTCAACACCCTATCATTCCATCCTTTAGCAAATAACATCGTAACCTGAGGATTATTGCCATGTAATTTCTCTAGGTAAGGAGTTAACCCTCCTTTCTCCAACACCTGCCAAACCTCCTTCTTCTTGGCAGCTTCGTACGAGAAGGGTTTAGCTCAATTTCTATCTCCACCCATATCGACAAAGTTAGCAGAAGGTAACATCTTGAGAACTCTAAACTTAGTGAAAGAAGAATTCTAGAAGAGAATGCTAGGAGCGCCCATAATCCATGTGAGAAATGAAATGAGGCAGAGGAGAATTAAGAACATAGAGTTTTGTTCCCTACGACACCTAGCCCCCATACCATTCGCTTGATTCAAATTTGGATTACCATCCTTTCTCATAATAATTAGCCACGTGAAGAAATACATGCACACCGCCAACCATAATGAGAACTTAAGAAAATTAAAATTGACCATCATAGTTAATAGTTGTTATTGCTTCTATAAGGAGAGGGTCATTCAAACCCCATTCCCTAACCTCTCTAACTCCAATATTAGCAAAGATGTCCGCTAGCCCATTACCCTCTCTCAAAATGTGAGAGATGTAATAATCATCAAAAGATTTCAGAATATCAATGGAATCACTTATCAAAGACTCAATAGTCCAAGAAGGGGGAACACAATTTTTCAAATTATTAATGATATTCAAAGAATCACCCTCCAGCCAAAATTTCCTATAGCCTTTGATTTGTGCCAACTTAAGACCATGATAGGCTGCAGCCACTCCGTATAGTGGTTTGAATAGATTCCCAAAGGGAGCACCATAGCAAAGATGAGTCTACCATTAGAATTTTTGATCACTCCCCCACAACCTGTAGGTCCCAAATTCCCTTTAGTAGCTCCATCAAAATTAACCTTCACCCAGCCATCCGAAGGAGCTTTCCATACAAAATATTCTCTAGAAGTTTTCCCTTTAGTCACCAAGAGGGAAATATCACATGGCAACTTCCACCTTTGTGCAATAGAGATATCATAGGGGCTAAGATTAATCTTCAGCCCATTGTGAAAAGTGATCACAGAAAGAAAAATTTCTTTAATAACCACACATATTTTGTAAGCCACATAGATAGCAGGGAGGGAAAAATTCCTAAAAATTATGTTGTTACGCTCAAGCCAAACACCCCAAACAATGTGAGGAAGAGAAAGAGACCACAAAATCAGAAGAGCAATATTGGATGTGGGGCCAACCCATTGAGACCACAACTCTTTAATAGAACTAGGAAACAACCAACTTAAGTTCCAAAGATAGAGCACATGGGCCCACACCATTCTAACATATCTGCAACCAATCACCATATGACAAGCATTTGCAACTTCCTCTTCACATAGAAATCACCTGTTAGGCATCACAAAACCTCTTTTGACCAAGTTATCAGTAGTTAATATTTTATTCTATAAAAAGAGCCAAAAGAAAACATTAACCTTAGGAATCAATCTAGAGGACCAAACAGAAGCCCAAAAAGGAGTAGGGCCAACAATGGATTCATTAAAATGAAAAGCCGAAGCGACACAAAAGTTACCATTACAAGAAAGCTTCCAAAAAAATTTATCAGGAGAAGGGAAGAAGGAATATGAACCAAAGATATATCCTTAAAAAGAACCTCCAGTATAGGGTCCACCTCATGCAACTTCTTTTAACAACCTCCCTCAATATAATCAACAACAAATCTGCCAAACCACCACACGTATAGATCCATGAATGGTTGAGCCCAAGGATCATCTTGAGAGGCTTGTTGCCGAACTAGCTATCATCCCAGAATAAAATATTTCTACCATCTCTCATTTTCCAAAAGAGACTTTGCCATAAGCCTATGAGCCTTTACCACACAATTCTAAAGAGTAGAGCCAAGCGAGGGATTAAAGTCTTGAGATAAGAACACCCTTATACCATCAACATCATGTAAGTATTTGCCCCAAACAATTTTCGCCCAATCACTCTTAGCCAACATAAGGTTCCACAACTATTTTCCAAGAAGGGCAATATTAAACTCTTTGATTTTACGGATTCCAAGCCCACCAACTATTTTGGGTCTGCATACATCATCCCAAGCAACCAAATGAATTCTTCTCTTATCCTCAACCCTAGACCAAAGGAAATTTTTCTGAATTCCTTCCAAAGTATCCACAAAATTCCTAGGAATATGGAAAAGACTAAGAACATGAACAAGAATAATCTAAAAGGTAGACTTAATCAGCTGAACTTTCCCAACTTGGCTCAACAACACACCCTTCTAGCTAGTCAATTTAGAATTGAATTTGTCAATCATATCCTGCCAAAAATAATTAGGAACCTTAGAGCACAAGGGAAGACCCAAATAAGAAGCAGGAAGTTCCCCAATCTAACACTGCATAATTCTAGCAATTTTAGTCTATCTTTGGATCAAAGTGTTAAAAAGGAAAATAACACTCTTAGGTAAGCTAACCTTCTACCCCGAGGCTGCCTCGTACATATGTAAAATAGTCTTGACATCCTTAGCCCCCTTAATGGATGACTGTCCAAGCATAAGAGAATCATCCACAAACTATTGATGAGAGCAAATAAGGTTTTTGAAAGAGGGGCTAACCCAGACATAACCCCAGTATTAATAAATCTCTGGATGAGATGACCCAAGGATTCCACCATGATAATGAACATAATGTTATTAGAGAGGTCATTACCTCTATAACATTTATATATTATTCTAATATAAGGTTATAATTTACCTTATATATTAAATGCTTATTAATCATATCCCATTTGAAATAGTTATAGTTGAATAACTATTAGATTATTAATGATTTATGAATGGTGGTTGTTTAATAGGTGTGAATAATACCCCTTCAAGTATTATGCCACCCTTTCTCCTATATTTAAGGAGGTTCTCTCTCATTTGAGAGATATAGAATGTGGAGAATTTATAAGGAATTATATCACTATGCACATGGGGTATTATTGACCATGCGGAAGTATGGAGAAGTGTTCCCCAGGTTCAGTCTATGTTATAATAGACCATTATTGTAAGTGTCTTAATACAAAGATGATTTATGGGGTTTCTTACTCGAAAGGGATTTCCTATGTATATCTTGTGTAATGTGTTTAAATTATATGCTTGTGTGATTCTCATTTTATTTATTTTATGTTTTGTTTACAATGATTAGTATCCTAAGATCCTAAATTCTAACATGGTTTCAAAACCAATTAGACTATACTACTCATTTTTTGTAGGTTATACCTAAGTATCTTCAAAATACTCCTAAAATCAATTTGTCACATTCAAGGAAAGTATATTCCCCCTTGATTATTTAATATCTAAATTACTTGTATCAAAATAGTTTTCTAAATTAACTACAAAGGTTATAAGATACATCAAAGGAATAGATTCATTTGAGAGCACTTAGAATGCGTTTTCATCTTATACAAAAGTGATTTAATCCCTCTAGATATTTTATACCTTTGATTATTAATCTCTCAATAATATTAATTTTAAAAATTTAAAGTCCTACTCGTTATCCCACACTCATGTTCAATGTTGAGGGAAATGACATAGATTTATGTATTAAAGAATAAAATCATTGGGCATAAACATAAAATTATTTATGTTAACCTTTTGACTTTTGTACATGCATTGTATATATGTAAGTTATTTTAAACTTAAGTGTTATCACCAAAATCTTAACATTAAGTTCCAACCAACCCAATCATTGTTTTTGGACAACCATTCAACAAAGAAATAATACACTATATAATTTCTAAGATCTTCATAAGCATACAAAAAAATGAAAAAGATAATTCATTCTCATAATAAAAAACCTATACGACATACTTCTTAATATAATCCAGTGTATCTATTTTACTAACTTGGTCTCTCCCAAATGGATAGTTAATCGTCATATGCCCTTCAACATAACTAGTTTTCATTTGTGTCATGCCTACAAATTGTTCCAAATACACATTCTTGAAATACAATGCAACCAAAGTAGAAAACCTCCATAAAATTGTTCTCCACATACTTGGATCAACGTAAAGATGGCCATAAAGTCTATTCTATTAAATTATTTTTATGAACTTTACCAAATCAAGCCTCCTCTCCTGGTATTTTAAAAATGGAAAAAAATAGATAAAATTGTAAAGAAAAAAAAATAGATGCAATTGTGATGCCAATGTTACCAACTATATGGGTTGAAAAATAATATGAAACTTGATAGTATAATTAGACTTAGGAACTTGAGTTGGATAGAAAAGATGAATGGATAAAAATCCTAACATGTTAATCTTGTAGAAAAATAAATAAAATAGATAGAATGGAAAAAAAGAGTTTTAGAAATATGTAAATAGAATATATGTCTAGATAGGGTCATTAAATAAGTGTAAATGACATATATGTATAAATACGGGTCTTAGATAGGTGAAAATGACATCAATTTCTAGATAAGGGGATCTAAACCCCAACTAATAAACCCTAAACCCTATAGCCTAAAACCTAAATCTTAAAACCTAAACCCTAATCCCTAAATCATGAATCCTAAACCCTTAAATTAAAACCCTAATGCATTAAATTAAAACCTTAAACCCTAGAACGTAAACCTTAAATTCTAATCCTTAAACCCTAAAGCCCAAACCCTAAACCCTAAATTCTAAAGCCTAAATCCTAAAACGTAAATCTTAAGCCTTAAATTAAAACCATAAACCATAAACCATAAACACTTTTTACCATAAAGAAAAAACCCTTAAACCCTAAGCCTAGACCATAGACCCTAGAGCATACATTTCTTAACCCTAAACATGAAAATCCCTAGAAAAGGAAAATAGGGCACTTTTTCAATTTATCTGATCAACACATCTTGCCCTTACTTTGTTTTGTATGTAAATAGGTCCTTGATGTTAGTTATGTATCTTTTAAAGTGTTTGATGAATAAATTAGATAATCATTTGAAGTTATGGATGGAGACTTCTTCAAGGAAATATTATAAATGAAGGTCTAGTGTCTCTAATTATATTAAGAAGAAATTAGTCACGATGACATACAAAGTGAGAAACTCCCTCATAGTGGTAGGATAGGCCTTAACATGAAAATTAGGATTATTTAAACCATAAAATTTTGTAAGTCTATTTAGGGTCTTTGGAAAATACACCCTTTGGTGACATGAGAGGTTAAAGGCTTGTGAATTTATTTGAGATCCTTGAGCATATACATTATTCTCCATAAGTCTAAGTAGTGATGGCATGGTAAAAAAATATAGCTTAGGTGGAGGACCATTTAGAGAGTAGGAATAGTAATGAGGAATATAATCACACATACCCTCCTTGGAATTGGGTCCTTAGCATGTGAAATATTATTCATAGGATCTTGTTGATCTTGATGCAAAAATTATGTTAATATAAAAATTAAGCAACCAATGTTTGTTGTAGAAGTATGAGGTTTGGATTGTAATTTTTTCTTGGTAGTGTAGCAACACTAGCATGTATGTGACATGTTTTGGATGTTGATAACCTTGAGTGAATAATATTGTGATTGATCCTAGAGTCTAGGTTGCAAACATGTACTATGATTAGATGAATAGGTCTTGTCCTCATAGTTATTATTGACAATTGTAAATTCTTGACAAGAATATAGTAGATTTCCATCTAGTCCTAAGGCATTAACATTGTGAGGCTAATTTTGATTAATAATAAAAAATGTAAGTTTCCTTCATACCGCATACTTTAAATATGAATTAAGGCTTGAAATTTAGGAATCATCGATGGATAATGAAGAATGAAAATATTGTGTCCTTACATTATATTAAATGAATAAGAAGACTAATAATATTTGTGGCTCAATGTAGTGACATATTAGTCTACTTAGGATGTATTTTTATTGGATTGAACCTCATATATAACATAATAATTATGCAAGTAGATATAAATAATGATTATGTCTTTATTATAGGCTTCAAATCTAGAGGGTTGGACATTGGGATTTTTCCTCTCAATGACATCTTAGGATTGATGCAGGGGAGATGATTTTGATTGGTTTTATTATTTTATTCTACTCCATGCACTAGAGATGAGTCTAAAAATATGCTAAGAGACATAACTTGAAAATATAAATTTTGAAAATGGAAGAAAAAACATGAACGCGAATTAGAAGAGAGATAAAACTGTAAATAAAAGAAATTGATGCAATTGGGATGTTAATGTTACCAACTAGAAAAAGCATATTAGAATTTATTGTCCAAATTTAAAGCTAAAAGAGGTTCCCTCTACCAAAGGAGTGATGTGTATGTTGAAAGTGTCTAGATAGAGGCACTAAGTAGATCTAAAAATGGCATACATTTATAGTATGGATGGGATACCTACCCACTCTCTATTCATAAATCAAGTCTACTAAACTTCAAATTTTAATTTTCACTAAAGTCATATTTTCTATTTTATTGGCTATATAATTAGACTTAGAAACCTAAGTTACATAGAAAAGAGGAATAGATAAAAACCTAATATGTTAAACTTGTAGAAATAAAATAAAATAGATAGAATGGACAAAATGCACTAATGTAAACTAGAAGTGGTGTCTTGTACATAAAGGTTAGAATATTGGATAAAGTTGGACAAATATAGGCTTTGTCATTTCTAAGTTGTAACGAAGGGGTTGTTATCTCTTAGAAATGCACCCTATGCAAAGTTATGAAAACCGAGCTTTCTAGAGAAACATGGGAACTTTTCCAAGTTGTGGGTCACCTAAAAAATGGAAAAGAACCTCCAGAGAAGGCTGAATTCCTTTGTGTTATCACCTAACTATTGATCTTTGTAAGGAAAAGGGGGAAGGAGTGCATGAAAATGAAAATGAAATCCTATGGTGATACACCAAATTGGCAAGAGCAATGAGACACTCAGGTTACACTTGAATACTGATGATGGATATGGGACTTCACAACAAGTTTTTGTAGATTATGCATAAGTATTTCACAAATAGGTTTGACATGCACACACTTTTAAGAAGGAAAAGCAATTTTTCACAAATTAGAAGTTCATGTGCAATTTAGTAAACACAATTTGTAACCTACATAATACTACTTTTGCAAAGAAAGGCATGCTAACATGAGACAAAGCTATAAGGAAATAGAAAAATTTCACAAAGTAGCTTGATTAATCGCTTGAAAATGCACAATATTTTGCAAGAACCAGAAGGAAAATTGAACCATCAGTGGTAACCAAGGTAAATTCTATATATCATGCTCCAAGTGAGTTACAAAAGTGTTCTAATCTAAGAAAGGACTGCCAAAGTCACAAACTTTTGAAAAGAATAAGAACTCTTCTCAAAATGAGGCCAAAATGCCATATATACAATAAAAACTAAAAAGCATCAGCCCCTGCCCTAGGGTTTACAAAAAATGAGTCAGTTCCTGAACACGTCAGCCCTCAGATCTTTTGGAATAAAGTTAATGCATTCAATGTGCATCCCCCATGTCCATGTCAGTGAAGGATCACTCTAGGGATGGTCTTTTAGATATTTTGCAACCATCACATTATCTTTTGTCCTCCATATCCACCCTCGAGAGCCTCATCAGAGCCGTTTTGAATGGTCTGCAACATTGTCATAAATGTCGATCGGCCTTTTCTAGTAGACATCACAATTGTCATTGTGACTTGCAGCCTCTTCCCCTTCGGCTTTCTTCTTGCTCTAGATCCTTCTGCAAGTTGACCCCCTTGAGAGACAACATCCAACTTTCATATTAGATCTGAACACCATTGTTCACCGAGCTGATCCATTACTTTTGATCATAGAGTAGATCCATCTTGCATACAGTCTGTTGATCTTCTTCACACCGGTCAAATTTCCATGGTTCACCTTCAACCTCCTCTGATTGGTTGAACAAACACCACGTAGGATTTTTAGGCAGTCAAAATTCATTCAAACAGAATCAGATGTTGGTGTGACACTAGCTGTGTCTCACCGATGCGATTATACTCCATAGTAGCAATTGGCATAGCTTAGAACTGTCGGAAAGACTTCACATCGAGCTGCAAGAGTTATATCGATATCCAACACTATCACCTAGACTATCACTTTCCGAAAGCACTTGATAGTAGATACCATTCCATTAGACCATCGGCAAGACCATTGCTTGTCGGCAAGAGGTCATAGCGGGTTCCCATTAGTCACACCGAAGATTGAAACCATCGACGAGACTCTTTAGTCGACAAGACCTCATATCGAAGAAAAACCATTCGGCCAAGAGTCTTACCAATATCCATATACCCTTTTGGCGAGACCACCACGAGTCGGCCAGACATCTACCCAAACTCAAAACATTACACCTAAGACACCATTCTTTTGGTGAGACCTCATTTGATCAACAGGACTTCATAGCGAACAGGTGTTCTTTTCCTCGATGACAATCCCTTTTTGGCAAGACCTCCTGCGGTCGGCAAGACTTTTCAGCGAGGTCACAATCTTTCGGCGAGCTCAGACCATTTCAGGGAGACACCACCCTGTCGGTGAGACATTCACACCTAGCCTTTCATCTTTCAGTGAGACCTCACCCTGTCGGCTAGACTTCTCCCCGATGACAAATCCTTTTGGTGAGAGGTCCATTTGTTGGTGAGAGGTCACACCGAAGGCAATCCATTCTCCTCGACGCTAACCTTGTGAACAACCATCGACAAGAGGTCTTCGGTCGGAGAGAGATAGAAAAATTCATGGCGACCTAAATTTATCGATAACCTAAGGATTTCAAATGAATATAACACATTGCTAGTCGACAAGACATTTAGCTAGTCTCAGCGACTTTCTTCTTTGTGGAGTTTTATGCTAGATCTGACTGAGGCCTACTTTCTAATAGACTTCCTTATGAAATAACATCAGATGAAGACCCTCCCAATGAAAATTGAACACCTACACCCTGGGATCAACCCTTAACGGAGCCACATTTAATCCACGTGTCGAATTTAAAACATAATTTTCCCTTGATTGAGCTCGCAGGTAAAAATCGGGTAACAGGGGCATTGTACCTAGTATAGTGTAGAGAAGGGGGATTTTCTACTCACAAGTTATCTTCATTCAGAGAGCCTCATGGGGTGAACTACCCTAAACTACCTCAAGGAACAACATGAAAGTTCTAGAATTAGTAAGAGCAAGTCACAAAGATTTCCTGGACAAATTGACAAGCTCTTAGCCAAAGGACATCAACATGGGATACAAATGATAGTGCGGTACACTAGTGTCCCAGAGGCGTGTTGGCATCTTGTACAGACTAGAGAGTGAATTTATCATAGAAAATGACAGTGACTACTGGCAAGAAGATCACTAAAAACTTACAAAATATAGGAAAATAGTAGAATGTAATAGAACTGAAATAAAGTAAAGTAGATGATAAAGGAGAAGAGGATGAGAGATAAAAGAAGCTCACAAAAACCCAAGTAATGGAGTCTCTAGCAAATGAGTTTCTTCAGTACCTACATGCATAATATCTGGAGAAATTGTTGGGGCTATATAGGGGTTTGCCTCAATCAAACCACCGTTTTGGTGTTCCCACCTCCATAGACAACCAAAAAGATAGAGAGAGATGAACTAAAATGGACAAAGCATGTGGTGAAAGAAAATTCCACTTCAGGAGTAGAACCACACCACCAAGTATGAGTGATAAAATCAAACCCCACTCGAGGAGGAGAACCCATATCACAAAATGTAGGTGATAAAAGCAATCCCCGCTCGAGGAGGAGAACCCATATCACAAAATGTAGGTGATAAAAGCAATCCCCGCTCGAGGAGGAGAACCCATATCATGAAGTAAACATGCAATAGATAGGGGATATGGAATCCTAGGATGCTCACAAGCATAAGGATAGGGAGATAGAGCTACAAGAGCCAAGAGTGTTGCAAAGGGTGTTGTGAGAGCTTTAGAGAATGCTACTATAGCAAGTTGTATGAATTTGTGCAAGAAAGATAACAAGAGAGAAATGTTAGAGCCAAGGATAGAAGGAATCTAGAGTGAAGCTAGAGACAAAAATGGATTGAAAAGATCACATTTAAGGAGAGAGGAGAAGAAAAAAGAATCTTCCTGAGTAGTTACAAGGCATCTCAAGTCATTACCACCAACAAAGGGAGGTGACAAGTGGAAAACATGCTAAAAAATGATCGTCTGAACATTGAAACATCACAGGATGCTAGTGCGGCATGTAGACATCCACACAAGATGCTAGTGTCCAGACACATCACACTACAAAATGACATAAATGGGAAGAGCACAAGGTTTGATGTAAAGTTGACGCACGAAGGTAGCTACTAAAAAGGGGTGTTGAGCATCCTTACAAGAGAAAAAAGTTGATGCAAGGGCTAAAATGAGCCTACACAAGATGCTAAGGGAGTGGTCACTAAAGAAGATGCAAAAATGCATGTGAGATTGCAAGATGTGCAATTTTATGACATTACATTTCCCCCCCACTTTAGCAGGCATATGAATCTACACTAATATGCATGCTAAAGGAAATATACTAAACGTAAATAACATCATGATGCCAAAAGGATACTATAGAGAAAGCAGACAACTCTTCAAACCAAGGAAGCATGCCCCGAGGCTAAGGACCTACAAAACAAATGCATTAGACAAGAAATACCTACACCAATCAATAATGTTAGTGCACAAAAAACTAAAGGATTTGAGATAGCAAAGTAAAAGAGACCTCGATGTAAAAGGTTGTCTCAGTACTATGCGTCGTCCCAAAATTAAGAAATAACACACTTAGAAGAATTCTAAAATGAAGAGAGGAAGGGAATATACTCAGTATGAAGAAGATGTAGATCTTCGATCTAGTATATACAAGAGAAGAGATGTAACGCCCGTCGTGCAAACCCTAGAGAACACACACAATGCAAATAATTTTTTTTTTAAATAATTAAATTAAACATGTAACAACACTTAACCATAATCACATAACATATTACATAGCATTAACACACTTGGTTCTCTGGGGCACGCGAGGTTACTTCGCAACACTAAACATAAATAAAGATAAAGAATATAACATAACCATTTAATTTATGATAACCATATACAATGATACATCCGATAACCATGATGCGAGTATGATAAACATCGCATAATTACATCCATGATAAATCTCTTAAAAGAGTTACAAATGAGCCTAACTATTACATCATCATTATCATATTGCATTACAATTTTCTGATAATTGAATTACATTGAGTTTCCCAACATGGGGATTGATACAAGTATAATAAAATATGAAACACAAGGTGAATGCTGGTACAACTCCAACTGAAAATGCTGAGAAGACAGGACGCTGATGGGGAACCCAACGGGTGCGGAGCACGTTCCACCCAACCATGTGAATTACAAGTAACTCACCCCCCATGCTCAGAGGTGACGAGGAAGTGAACCTGACCATGAATGTCAAACCGACTCAACAACAACATGACACAAAACAAGTACAACTCAAGCATACAATGAACAACCATCAACGTTCACAAATCACATAGCAAGTTAAAACTAAGAACTCATCACAATAACATGAAGTGCCACCAGTTATACAAGTAACTACATAGGAATCATAAAACAAATTCACAAGAACCATAAATAATCATAAAGATTACAATATCCAGAAGAACCGAACCAACACCCAAAATACATTTCCAAATAAATTAGAACCAATAAAAAGAACACGATTCCATAATAACTTAAAATCAACCATTCAATACACCATTCCATAGGCAACAAGAAACAAGTCAATGTGCCGCTAGGAGGGTCATCACATAACTCTCATGGATCCCCCGCTCTTCCTCCAATCAGGCTTCTGTGACTCACCTATGGATTCCCCTGAAATCCCATAACGTAACAACATAAAATAACAACATCCGTGAGGCAACAAGAAACAAGAACAACAAGGATGTCTAGTGGAGAGTGTCAACGCATGGTTTCATTACATAGATTCTCCGACAACCTTATCACAAGGTGCCAATTCCATCTCTACATGGATCTCCTCCGTGACAACCAAGCGAAAGTTTCCGCCCGCTCCGGTGATTCTCCGACAAATTCTTATCTCAAGGTTAGCTTCACCCATAGGGTGTTACTCATGCTGAAGTCGTTTAACCTTTCGGGTGGATGACGGCACCATCTTTAAGCCAACCACGGCCTTCTCGGTCCCATTTAGTCTGTGCTAGCACTAACAGGTGGATGAGGCTTCATCATTATCTTGTTAATGTTTTACTACCCATCCCCCTAAATTCTATTTTTAGGTTATCACTTGTTTAACTACTCTTACGTGGGTTCCCCTGGCACTTCCTCTTACCCGAGGCACCGACGCCCACGAAGAGCCACTCTCCCTATGACCCCTAACATATCTCAAGTAGGCAAGGGTTGAACCAACACATATAAATCTTAAAACCAAAATTGGATACACGAGGCATTAACCATCTCGCAACTGCACATAATCAAAGGACTTGCAAACCCGTCCAACCCTTCCTAACATAACACCAATAACGCTCAAAAGCATAAACAAGGGTAAATAACACTTTAAATCACAAGCCTCTGGAACAAGATTTTCACAGACCAATACAGTTCCCACATCGACAACACTGAACGAGAAAACTACAACATGAAAAGAAAACTCACATAACATTCACAAGGTTGTACTGTTACGTTTGTTTCCAATTCGATTATATAATTGCAACCAATTTCCTCAACAAGGTTTACAATCACAACCAAAGACTGAAATCTTGTCTAATATAGTTGTTAAATCAAAACAATGAATTAAACAATGCCCATTTTAAAATAAATAAAAACTACTTAATTATACACAAAATTGAGCATTTTAATACATTACGAAACTACACTTCTAAAGTGTGATGAATTTACATTACAATTAAATAATTAAAATTTCATCTAAATAAATAATATTAAATAATTATAATTTCATTTGACTAAATAATCATTGCGTAAATTGATTATAAATTTACTTATAAAATCTAATTATAATTATATTTAAAAACATAAAAAACATATATATAAATATATATATATATATAAAATAAAAATAAACAAAAATCAAAAAAGAAACATATATTAATTAACATATATAAAAAAAATGAAATTTTAAATAGGGCTGGCCGCGGCTATACGCTGGCCGCGGCTGTACACTGGCCGCGGGCTGTACGCAGCCCTTACGGCTGCTGTACACAGTGGCCCTTATGGGCTGCTATGGCAGGGGCAGGGGTACGGCCCAGCCGTCACCCCCTCTCCCCATAAAATGCATTAATAACATAAATAAAAACTTCGATATAATCCAACTTTTCATATATATTGTTTTATTTTTTTTATATATTTTTTTTTAAAACCACGGAAAACGAAATAAAACCCTACGCCTGGTACTGAGTACGGGCTACGAAATTTCAATTTCGTTTTCAAAAAAAAAAAAATACTTTTATAAAATGCGATTTATACTTTATTTAAATTGCATTCAATTTTTATGAATAAGACACAGAAAACGAGGACGCGAATTTCATTCGCACAAATCCACCCAGATCACAAAATGTAAAGAATTTTGAATCGAGAAGAAAGATTTATAATAAAGGATATAAATATCACACTATAATATATATATACAATAATATGTGCATACAGATCTTTAAGCACAGGGATAAAATTTTCTGTTTTAATACAGAATCAAATAAATTACAGAGCAAAGAATACTCCACCCATACACATATACACAAACCCTCAAATGTATTTTTTTTTTTTAATAAGGAAATTATTTTTCTCTAAATGCTAATATTGTCAAGTTGAGGATTTTAGAAAACTAAAGGTTTTGACAGATTGGAAACAGTATAATAACTATGATTTTCTTTGTTTTCTAGTCTAATAATTTGCCCTAGTTTTCAGTTCAACAGAAGTTTTCTATATTCACAAAAATCATTTTTAATAAAATATAATTTTCTTTTCTGAAGCAGACAGATAAAAGAAAGGATACGAGAAGAAGACTACGAAAGGAACCTGGAGTCCAATGCAAATCTAACGATGCCTGCTTGACTCTGATGCCCTCGAACTCGATTCCAATACTTAGTCCAGAACGAACTCAACAATGACTTGAGCAACTTCAACTTTCTGATCTTCTGTGTGTGTGTGAGAGCTTACAAAAATTCCTAATTAAATAAAATATATTGCCCATTTTTCCAAAACTCTCCAAAAATCAAAATTAAAAGAAAATCAATTCTTTAAAAGCTAGCTTTTCCCCTGATCTCTATTCCTATTGGCTCACACAATCTTTTTATTTTTTTATTTGTTTTATTGCTTTAATTCCTGTTTTGCAACTTTTCTTGCACCTCACATTACATATTTATTTTAAATAAATTATTCACATAATTATCCACCACCAAATAACTGGTTAAAAATAATTAAGTCACATTTAATATTTAATTATTATTTAATTGAAGTATATGATTTTCAAAAATAATTAAATCATCTAAATATATAAAAGAATTTAATCTAACATTGAAATAAATAATTATTTCCATCATTAAAATGAATCATAACTTATACAATGCTACCTTGACAAAATACGACATAACACATAACGCAACACACAAATGACGACAATTACACAAAGTAAACAATACCAAACAACGAGACGACCTGACATCATGGGACAGGAGGACTTCATCGTCACCTCTGTTTCAACATTTAACCGTTGGGTTATTTGGTGCTCGCCATGTCCTGCCGAAGCAGGTGGAATCGAGACTTATACCTGCAAATCCTGCATACAAACAAAGTTGTGTACATGTGCATACATATATATATAAAATCAAAGCATTAAATTGAAGTACTGCATTGTGAGAAGGAATCACAACATAGCAGGGCACTCGCGAACGAGTGATGCCATATTGTCCTTCATCACACCTATTCTAACAATTATAATATAACCAATAAATCAACATTTCTAACTAACAATCATCTCAAAACATATCTAATTAAATCACTGCATCATATCATAATTCTGAAAATCAACTAATATAACCAACCATACTGTCATACAAAATAATCATGTCCATAATGAAACAATAGCATCATCTAACATCTAACTAACCAAATCAAACAATATCATCATCATCACAAGTAGCAAACAACCGCATTGAAAAATACTAAATCCTACCAGTAAGAGGAGGGGTATTACAAGAGAGAGCGAGAAGGAGGAATGAAAATTCCAAGAGAGATGGCTCGTATTCTCTCTTGAGGAGGTTTGAATGAAAGGACTCTATAGCTCCATGGAACTATGAAGTTGCATGAAGTACACCGAAGGCCCTCAAAAAAATGATGAAAAAATCTCGTAGGGTGGAAGCATCTTACAGGCCTGGAGACCTGCAAGGAGGCAGCCCCCAAGATCTCTCACATGAAGGAAACCCCGTGAAGCATGTGCCTTACAAGCTCGTAGACTTGCAAGAAGGTATCCCCCAAGATCTCTCACATGAAGGAAACCCATATGAAAGCATCTTACAGGCCCCCAAACCTACAAGGAGGCAACCCCCAAGATCTCTTACATGGATGAAACCCAAAGGAGGGGACTCCATAGAGTTAAATTAGAAAACGGCTTCACAGGTGCACCTGCAAAGTGACATGTTTACTCATAGATAAAGCATGTCCAAAAACAAGGCGGCCATGTAGGTGATCAAGTGGACAGTCACGTAGACCATCAACAAATTGGGAGGCTTTCAAAGGGGTCCCTTGGGAACACTTCAAAAGAAGAGGGGTCCACTAAAGGGACACTCTGTTTGAAAAGTGAGGTATAGTCAAGCTACCCCCAAGCTAGACGTGATAGAATTCATTTGAGATAAAAGCTTTCAAAGGGGGCCCCTCAGGAACCCTCCAAAAGAGAAAAGGGGTCCACTCAAGGGATGCTTCATTTGAAATATATAGAGAAGAGAGGGGGTCCTTAGCAGGACACACGTCTCTAGAACAAGTTATCACTGCCCCTAACATACAGGGGAGGAGAACCATGCAAGATACTTAGAACATACAGGATAGAGGTAGACCTCGATATCCCTTTACATTTGAAGAAGAGGTAGGTACATCAACAAAAAATGAGTGATGGCACCCGAATCATGAAGTTGTTGTATCTTGTTCTTCAAGGCCTTGCATTCACTAGTGGAATGGCCATGCACTTGATGGTATGCATAGAAATAATTTTTTTCTTTGTCATGCTTATGGAATTTCTTACATGTAGGAGAAGGAAGATTAATCAAGCGGGCTTTAAGAAGTTGCAACAAAATATGGTCTTGCTTAGACAAGGAATGAGGAGAAGGAATCAAACCTTTCTCTTATGGAGAAAAGTTTGACTGCTCATGAGAAGAAGACATATTCATTTGAAGACATATTCTCAAAATCAATCTAAATAGGATCAAATGTGGAAGGAGATTCATCATTTGCTAATGCATCATCTCTAGAAGAGAGTGCATCATAACAAAGATGAGATTCATCATTCACCAATGCAACATCTCTAGAAGAGAGTGCATTGAAATGGAGAGGAGATTCATCATTCACAAATGCATCATCTCCAAAAGAGAGTGCATTGGAATGAATAGAAGGTAGAGTAACATTAATAAAAGTATCAATGATTTCATCTTCTTGTAAGAAAATATCCTCTGATGCAAGAGGAATTTCATGAGAATGATCAAAGATACCAAGTGACATGGGTAAAGCCAAGTCACCATCACATGTATGAAATGGAACATCATTAACACTTTGAATAAAACTAGATACTGAATTGATAAAAGGTGATATTAAATTCATTTTTCTGAGAAAAACCAAAAATCTATTTTTTTGGATTTTTCCAGTATTTTCTAGGTCTAGTAGTTTGCATTTTCAAAGGTCTTCATAGCAGAATTTGGGGTCGAAACTTGCGTCAGTCCCTAGAATTCAGTTGTCGAAGGCACAATATTTTAGGGATTGAATTAGTCCTCTTGGAGACTTTTCCAACGGTGCAAACATTTTGAATTTTGACCACCGAATCAAAAGTTATGACCCCACCAAGTTGGGGTAAAAAAATTCCTAGTTTTTTGAAAAAAAGTTGTTCACGTCAGGTTCACCAAAATGTAGAGAAGGGGGATTCACTACTCATGAGTTCTCTTTATTTAGAGATACTCATGAGGTGAACTGCCCTAAACTACCTCAAGGAACAACGTGAAAGTTCTAGAATCAGTAAGAGTAGGTCACAAAGATTTCCTAGACAAACTGACAAGCTCTTGGCCAAAGGACATCAGCGTGGGATACAAACAACAGCGTGGTGTGCTGGCATTCCAAAGGTGTGCTGACATCTTGTACAGACCAGAGAGTGAATTTATCACAAAAAATGACAAAGTGACTACTAGCAATCAAATCAGTAAGAACTTACATAATATAGGAAAATAGCAAAATGTAATAGAATTGAAATAAAGTAGATGATAAAGTAGAAGAGGATGAGAGATAAAAGATGCTCACAAAAACCCAAGTAATGAATCCTCTAGAAAACGAGTGTCTTCAATACCTGCATGCATGATATTTGGAGAAATTGTTAGGGCTGTATAGGGTTTTTCCTCAATCAAACCCCCATTTTGGTGTTCTCACCTCTATAGACAACCAAAAAGATAGAGAGAGATGAACCAAAATGGACAAAGCATGTGGTGGAAGCAAAACCTGCACCACCAAGTATGAGTGATAAATGCAAATCCCGCTCAAGAAGGAGAACCCATATCACAAAATGTAGGTGATAAAAGTAATCCCCACTCGAGGAGGAGAACCTGTATCATGAAGTAAAGATGCAATAGATAGGGGAGATGGAATCCCAGGATGCTCACAAGCATAAGGAGAGGGAGATAGAGCTACAAGAGCCAAGAGTGTTGCAAAGGTGTTGTGAGAGCTTTAGAGAATGTTTTTGTAGCAAGTTGTATGAAGTTGTGCAAGCAAGATAACAAGAGAGAAATGCTAGAGCCAAGGATAGAAGGAAGATAGAGACATAAATGGATTGAAAAGATCACATTTAAGGAGAGAGGAGAAGCAAAAAGAAGCATCTTGGGTGGTTACAAGGAATCTTGAGCCG
>VDFB02168106.1:0-23183 GCA_007258455.2 Sequoia sempervirens
TGCAAAAATAGAATGAACTACATAAAATTAACAATCTTATTCAATTATAGCCATCGCAATAGAAAGCTACAAACTAATAACCACATCCCAATGAAAAAAATTTACTGCAAAGGCTAGACCTTCTGGTTGCAATGCATTGAGGTGTGCAGAGAGAAAAGGTGCCATGCTCTCCACCCTACCATTTTGCATCTTGCAGCATTATCAACTATCAGTAGACCATTGCAATTACTTACCATAAAGAACAACAACTTTTAATGCCTGCTCTCTAATGTTGGGTCACTAGTTCTCTAATAAATGATGATATCAATATTCCCATTATATTAGCTATTCTTATAATCTCTTCATATTCATAGTTGTTTGAAAGCTGGTTCATCTATTTAGCAAATATACTGGAATATCAACATCTCACTTGTTGAACTATCTCTCCTAAAGGAGAAACATACTTTCTAGAGCAACTGTGAATATGAAGAGATTATAGAACTAACTAAGACCAAGCAAATGATGGGTGTGGAAGAATAAAAACTATACACCTCTTGTTGCTTGCCTCAATTACATGTCTACCCACTTGCTATCTCTTTCCTCTGTTCTTTCTCCAGTGCCTAAAAAAAATGTACACAAATTTATCATAAACATTTAAATTTTTTTGTAAATATTATCTCAGAAGGATAGCAATTTGTACATGAAAAATATAAAATAAAACTCAAGACAATAAGGCCTACTCTCCACCTTGCCATACTAGGTCATAGAGCCTCATCAACTCTCACCAAACCCCCAAGCAAGAATATACATTACCCACCACTCTGATCAGTGGTGAAATCAATATTACTTATGACAATGAATATAGCATACATGAGGATATATGATTATCTATTTGACCATTGTCACTCATTTTCCTGTCACTATCATTATTTTGTAATCTTGATTTTAATAGATTAGTTCATAAAATACCACATTATAGTTGGAATATGGTCTGCATGAATTACAAAAAACTATGAAGTTCACTATGTTGATTAAATGGAAAAATTAAATGGAGCACACAACATTGACCATTTTATTGCATCACACCCATGGTGGTGGGAAGATAAAACTTATAGCTATAGTCCTATTGAATGGATTAACTATAATTTAGCCATACCTAGTGTGTGTGGGAGAATACATTATGCCCAAAACAAAACAAGGCCCGATTTCCACCCTACCATATTAGCTCATGGAGCAGCGTGTGCTCTCACCAAACCCTCGAGCAAGAGAATAAACTTTCCACCACTATGATCAATGGTGAGGCCAATTTTTTTCCCACCAATGAGTGAATAAAAGATCTAATCGCATGGTAACGCCTGTGAAGGACAATTTTTTTGATTAGTAAAGAACAAAGAGATCACAAAATATAAAGAATTATAGAAATAATTACAAATGAGAGGCAATGGACTTGAAGTAGAACAAAGTAAGTAAATAAAATGTAGAATTACCTTGTGTATGGAATGGGTTGGAGTCTACACATAGAAAAGGAATCTGCACTCTAGTCTAGCATATGAGGTTCTCAAGCATAACTGGCTATGACCAAACCCCCCAGCACTAACATTAATTATGCACCACTTTGGTGAATATTGAAGGCACTGCTATCACATCTCAGGGAATCTGTTTAGTGGAATTGACCATTATACATTTTCTATAATTTCACATGGAGTTGTGAAATGAGAAATGGGAAAAAAGATACGTATCTCTACATTATATAGATATGGAATAAAGGTGAAGGACATACAACATAAAAGTAGAAAGGGAAGAATATACCCCAATTCAGAGAACAATAATGAACTCTCACTTGGAGAAAAGAATGCAATCTATAGAACTTGAGCTTTTTGATTTGCATGTGCATAGGAAACAAGCATCACATTGCACAAGAAATAATAGTTTCCATTTAAAACTCGCCAAAACATTGAGTAGATTGGTGTAGTTTCAAGAATGCATTGTTAAGCACGGAGTTCTAGATTCAGCTGCCTAACATACACAACAAACATTATAGACAAGAATCATACTGCATGCATATCCAACATGTGACTATCATTAGGGATCACAAAGCAATAGGAAGAACACTTGGTAAGAATTAGATGATTAGCCGAACATAATAGTCATATAGACAAACACATCATTGACACATATATCTGCACAAAACTTTGTCAAGATATTCTATCCACTAAGAACATTGTAAACAAAATAAAAAGAACATTCTCTTTAGAACAACTCATAGGTAGTTGTAAATATTAAATTGTGTATCTGTATATGCATATATATCTAACACGTGAACCAATATATAGACACATGTTTACCAAGTTGTATAACATAGGGATATGTCAATTGCATGCATGTATATTTATGTATATGCATATGTAAATGGAGACATATATAAAACTATGTGCACAAGTAGATATATGAGCAAGTGTAGATATCAATACTCCCCCTAACAAGAAAAATAACTCTATATGAATAAATTGTACAAAATTAAATCAAAAATATAAACTTAAAATGTAAGGAAATTATAGCAAACATAATCAATAGAAAACAAAATAACTATATCTTTTTTACCTAGATATTGTAACTTATACTTCATTGTCTTAATAAATAACCAATGAAACAAAGAGCAAAGCAATAGCAATAGAGAGTAAAGGTATTTTTGCTACAACAAGGAGTGTGAAAGAATTTAAAAACAAACTAAATGTCCAAACACGATGAACTTAAAGAAGTATGCAAAGTCCCAATTAGATATGCTTCTTTTGGTTTTGAAAAGAAAACACGACAACTAAATCCAAAGCCTGCTCAACCAAGGGAGAAATAGTAGACAAATCTAATAGTAATAGCTTGCACTCAGCTTCAAAGTTAAGCTTAGCAACCTTTACAATTTATGTTTTCAATCTTCTTTCTGAATTATAAGTTTGGGTTTTGATTAGAACTATGAAAAAAAATGCCACGTAGGTGACAACATTGATAATAAACTTGGCACTCATTTTAACAGTTGACTCATATTGCAACATGTAAAGCTCTTTTGCTGAAATTTGTAATAGGCTTGTTGCAACCTCATCAAAAGTAGTTGCCCAAAGTGCACCTGTGTGGTCTTCAATCTTTATTTGCAATAAATATCAGAAGTCACAATTACTTATCATTTTTTGGCATTTTGGGAAAAACCATTTATTTTTGTCAGATTGTTCACACTTATTTTTGCACTCTCTACCATTCACCTTCAATAGACATTCAACATAAAAAAATGCATAATTTTTTATAAATTTTACTATGACCTCGAGAGTAGCTTGCAAAGTCTCTGGCAAGCCAAGGTAGTGGTCGAACATGTATGCAATAATGACAATCCCATTTTCCAAAATGACCTTTCGAGGGACTGGATGAGCGGGCTCAATAGCGGGTGGAGCAATATAGCCTCTCTCAATCAATGGTTGTGCCTCTAGAATGTCAGGGTTTCTATACCAAAGAGTTCATATGGTTGTGTTAAGAACAACTCCATTAAAAGTATCCAACCGTGCATTTTCCACATGGGAATGAGGAGGTTGGAATGCAGGAGGTTGTACCAACCTCTCAACTCCATGACCCATGCAGCCCAAGCTGAGCCCTACAAATTAACATCAATTGAAAAAGATGACAAATCAATAAGTTTAACAGTCCTATGAATTGTTTGGGACTTGTCTTTTCTTTGTATGGTTGAAACCATTCCCACATCCACCACAATGCAAATAATGTCAATTAAACTATTATTAGTGCAATCTACAATTTGATTTAATGGTGTGAAATAAAATTTACTTTTGTTAGCACAAAGGCATCATCATCACAAGACTTTAACATTGAAGTTTGATCTAGAATGATTTCCATCTAGTTGTTCAACTTATTAAATTTTTTGTCTACTTGTCTCATCGGTCCCTTTGACACATAATAAGTATGTCCCACCTCAACCTTATCATAATGTATGTCTGCAATCTCATTAAAGCATGTAATCCATATTTCTATGCCCTCATCATCAATGATATCAAAGTTGAATACCTACCCCTTATGGCCTTCCTTGCTATAATGGTGAATATCCCTCTTTTTTGTTACACGACCTTTTATCGTCCATCTGGTTTGGTAAAAATTCAACCCTTTTTACAGGGCTGATTTTTGTAGGGCCATCTTGATTCCTTGGTGATGTATTAATTCCAAACACGAAGGCTCATTTTGATGGGGAGGGCCACTCACATCTAACTTTTTGTTCTTCTTGATCTCTAAACAAATATTTAGGTTTTCCAATTAGCTGGCAATCTATCTTCACATCTAGGGAGAGTATGAAAATATCCCTAGATTGAAATAAAGATTAAATACTTTAAAATGTAGGCCCGAAAAAAAGGAAGCAGAACACTACAAGAACAAGGAAGACACAACTATATCGAACCTCGATTCTCGTAACTTTTTAGAAAAATAGTTTGTCAAGCACACAACCAAACCTATTTTCAATTCACATGTAAAACAAAGGTCATTTTACTTTCTAGGCAGAGTTCCCATCTACACGTGGGATCCATCAAATAGCACGAATTTGTATTGATCAACTTGGCTTTGATCACCTCCTATTTTTTGCTAAGACATTAGTTGGACCACTGGAGATGCGACAACATCTATAGAGTGTAGTGCATTTGTTGTTAAGGTTGGATTCACATTTGTAGCCTACAAGACAATTAAACTCAACATAGTGGTAGCCATGGCATCTCTATTACTATGACTCAACTCTAAAAAGAAACAATATTGATGCATTTGCAAACCAAGACATTTTTCCTAACTAACAAGGAAATTGGCAGCAACAATAATCTAAACAACAAACAAACTTACAGGAGTGCTACTTCAGGATTGTTCCCCAGCCTCAGAAGAGCTAGAGACCACCAACATTGCTCTATCTGCTCTTTTTAGGAACAAAGAGTTGCAACATTAGCGGGTGGCTAGGAGGTCTATGGCTTCAAAACACAACATCGACTCTTAATTTGTTTACACAACCATTAAAAATATGGCAAAAAACAATTAATAATAACAAGCTCTTCAATGATTCAAATAATATGAAGGAAAGTGAATAATTAGCAAGATAGGATTCAATGTTCCATATAATAGTGACATGAAGTATAAAATTTGAAGTATGTCATGTTAAGGTTCACAAAAATAACTATTTTCAGTAAAACAATAAACATTGGTAGGAATAGAGATGCACATTGCTTACATCTAGTTTGGTTTACATGCAAATCTACACACAACAAAATATAATATTGTCTTATTTATGGCTTTTCTTGTTTGTAAATTATTGCAATATACTTAAATACTTTGTGTTCTCCACAAAACAACCTAACAAGAAGAGTTAGCATTTGGCCATGGGAAACATTAGATGGAATTTTTCCTAGCCTGTGTGTGCCCAGGCCTCCGACATCGTATAGGAGGTGTTGTTTTATTGTTTTTTTTTTTAAGTTTAAAAGAGTTTGGTGCAGCGATAGAGAAGGACAACAAAATGGCATCAACATTAATAATTGCATGGTTTCCCTGTAGCGATGATGGTGCAAGAACATATGCATTTAAAGCCTCGAGGGAACAATGCAAATGTCTACAATTTTCAACAACAAATAGTGCATATATATATATATATATATATATGTACATGGATGTACATGTATATACATGTACATGCATGTACATACATGTATATATATATATACATGTACATGCATGTACATACATGTACACATATATATATATATACACGTACATGCATGTACATACATATATATATATATGTATATATATATATGTATATACAGATACATATATATACACACAAAACACACACATAGTCAGACACACACACACACATACACACATATATATACACATAGATATATGTATATATATATACACACAAAACAAACGCATAGTAGGACACACACACACACACATATATATGTTTGTATATATATATATTATATATGTATGTATATATATATATATGTATATACATATATACATAGATATATGTATATACATATATACATATATATATATACATATGTATGTATATATACATACATATGTATGTATATATATATGTATATATGTATATACATATATATATACATACATATATATATATATACATACATATATATATGTGTATGTATATATATATATATGTATACATATATATATGTATATATTCATGTATATATATATGTGTATATATATATGTATATATATACATACATATATATATACATATATATATACATATGTATGTATATATATATAGATATATAAGAATTATCACAACACACGCCTTTTGCAACCATCAATGCATGTAAAGAACAAAAGATAACAACCAACCACCTTCACAAAATTTCTACAGTTGGCATTAATTGTGATAGTTCTATGTTCATCTATAAGAAGCCATCAACAAGGGACAGAGGGAAGACAAACCAAGTGGGAAGAGGTGCAATTGAAGGAAATCAAGAGAGGTGCATATTTGTACAACCGTTCGTTTAGTATTGGTGAAACAACTTATCTTAGTTCCAAAAGCAGATTGCTGGTTGTTGTTTTGTATGTTGTTGCAAATGGTTTGGTTTATGAGTTATTTCTAGCTGCCATCAGGTGCAAGAAATATTTTTTCTCTTCTACATTTGATGTGTTCCATACATTAAGTACATTATAAAGGAAGCCCTATTTTACATCTCACAACTTATATACAATTGGATAAACAAGAGTTAGAATCAGCAGTATTCCAACCACATGCAAACCATACAATAAGCAATCTCAAAACCAGCTAGCATTCAAGAGACCATACATCCACATAGGATTTTCCCTCACTTAAACTTGTTGAGAAGGCTACAAATTCAAAGATTTTTTTGCCTATAATTAGTCCTTTCTATAAGATGCACAACATATTATAGCCAAGAGAAGCTTTGAATTCCTAGCCTTCTCGGGTAGGTAAATGAGGGAAAATTTAGTATGGATGTTTGTGCTCTTTCCACAAGTGTTAAAATAGTGTGAGCTTATGGGAATTTTGGCCTAGATGTTTTTTAAAGGGAAGGTCATTTTCAACCTTAGCCTTGGTATGCTGGAAGTTGAAAACTTAAAAAGGCTTGCCAAGATTCCAACCAAAGTATATAGAAGACAATATTGAAGATAGGCTATATAGAAATGACTATTTAATTGGATTGCAACCACAAGGAGCAAACAAAAACAAAAAACTAAACATAATTGGTTTCAAATTTTAAAAGCCATGCTAGAAAAATAAATGTTGTTGCACTTCTTCCCACTCGCTTCAAAAAAACATCTTCTCGTCAACTCGCCTACACAAAAATAGGAAAAACATTATCAGAGTCGACACATTTCTTTTGCATTTCCAACCACCCTCCCTTGCAAAAAACACAAAATAATGCCCGCCCACCTTCACAGAAGCTGCACAAAACTTAATCCAACTTGCACCCTCACATAAGCTTACCCTTGTCACTCTCGGCTCTCATAGTAGGTATAGCAATAGAACAATACCAAACAATGCCTCATTGAAAATTTACCAAAATTCATTTTGTTCCCCAAGGTGTTAAAGGGCAACTGCTATTATGACAATTTGCAATACATGCAAAGCATAAAACAATTAATGTTGACGTGAACTAGGGTTTAATTTTCGTAGCTCGTTCTCTATCCACATAGCCCAACAAATGCCACCCAATTCCCAAAGCATCCAACAACCACCTCCACTAGCTTGTCTGCGGTTACCGAAAGCTAGAAAATCTGGGAGGTTGGTGAAATTTCTAGTCGAACTTACAACCCACCTGCCACCTTTTCCCCAGTCATCAGAAACCTAAAATACGATGAGGCTGATGAAAATTATGGGCGTAGTTGACACAAATAGCCTATTGACTAATAATATATATATATATATATAGATGGGTGATCCCACAATAATGGGTTACAATTTTTGGCCAAACTTGACAATAAAATCAAGATTTTTCATGTTATTTGTTAGATATTTTGTGTAGATTCTAATTAAATTTTTTAAAAAAAATTAAAAAATAAATTGTGAATAATTGTATGTAATTTTTAATAACTTATTTTTTCTAGTAATCAACATTTTTAAAAAGTGATGTTTACTTCGAACTGCATAAATTTTTATATAGAAAGGATACAATTCTAATTTTTAAAATACAATTTTTTCATACCAATATCTAGGGCATGAATATTTTTTCATAATTTTTTGTTGCATAATTTTTTTTTTTATTAATTTTCCAAGTTAGAGTAATTATAATTTGGACAGAGGTGTACTTCGGCCTGCATAAATTATTTTTTACTCATTTGAATTAACTTATTCTTTTTTTTTTTGAATAAGGACATCAATACCTAGTGGACGTGTATTTTTTAGAATTTTTTTTTTCTTATTTTTCTATTTTTTCGTATGTGTGAAACAAAGAACTTGATGTTCATTAGAAATCCTACATTCACAAGAAATAAAAAAATAAATATAATAATCAAACTAAACATATTTAAATTTATACATTTTGGGAAGCTTATAATAAGGGCTACATGCATACAAAACATAAATTTTAAATGAATTCATTTGATCACCCAAAATGTAAATAAAAAGTGGTTTTTTATCAGTATTTTGATAGGTGTAGAGGAGACTCGATTATAGGTATGGTTTAAATCTAACATGGTTCTATCTAAGGGGGTTTTATCAATCCCCCTTTAATTAAAATAATTTAAATGGAACCTTTAAAGTCTTAAATAATTATATTTTCTAAAAATATGTGATTTCAGGCAAAAATCAGGATGTCCCAAAAAGTGTAACCCATTATTGTGGCAGCACCCATATATACCCATATACATATACATATATCTACATATGTGTATGTGCATAATATACACAATATATACATACACACACACACACACACACACACACACATATATATATATATATATATATATATATATATATATATCAACATATGTGTATGTACACACTATACATACCACACATATACATAGATATACATATAGATATACATATATATACATATATGTATGTACATATAATACATGATGTCCACATATACACATATACATTTAGATATACATAGGTTGTGCAATTTCTGTGAAGGTGGTTGAAAGCTATCTAGTGTTTTCTGCATGCGTCGATGGTTCCATAGTGTTTGTGTTGTATACATAGATATACATACATACACACACACACATATATATACATATACATATATGTACATATACATATATCTACATATGTTTATGTACATAATATACATACTATACATGTACATATATATACATATAGATATACATATATATACATAAATGTATATACATACATACATACAGATATGTGTGTGTGTGTACACATATATATAGATATATATACACATATATATATATATACATACACATATCTACACACATACATTTGGTGAATGTTGAAATTTAGATCTTTTGTCTTTTGTGGGTTTTCCAAAAAATATTTGATTTTTTCTGTAAATGATATCTGAGAAGGATAGCAATGTGTACATGTAAACTATAAAGTAAAAGTCAAGACAATAAGGGTCTTGTGTGAATGGCTGGAAAATATTTAATGTGTTGTGTTTTTCAGCGAATCGCCCCATTTGGCTTACAGTTGAAACCAATATTGATTAATTTAGGGTTGGCATTTTTGTGGTGAAGGTTTTGAGTCGGTATGTTACTGGAATCTTTCTGTCTTTTGTGGGTTTTGTATGCGAGACACTATTGGAAGTTGTGTTTTTGTTTCTATTTAGAATAGCTCGTAGATATTTGTAAATTTTGAATTGTGTATGCATATATGCATACATATCCAATAGGTGACCAAATATCTACACACATATGTACCAGTAAGTTGTATAGGATAGGGAAATGTGAATTGCATGCATGTGTGTTTATGTATATGCATATGAAAATAGAGACATACATAAAAATATGTTCACAAGTACATATATGAGTAGGTCTAGATAGAAATACTTTGTTGGTAGTGATGTTGTTTGATTTTTGGTTTGGCTTTTGCCTGTATGTTTGTCTATGCATTTGGTACTGCCATTTTTAGTGTTTTGTGGGTTTGGCTATCTAGGTGAGTGTGGATAAAAGTATTTTTTTCTTAATGAATTTTGTTTTGTGGCGATGGTTGAAATGTAGTAAAATAGTTAATGTTATGTGCTCCATGTTGTTTTGCATAAGGGACAGTTCGCTGTTGTTGTTTGCGTTAGGCTTAATTGTTACATTTATGGCTTACATTTATCATTCGTCTTATTAGGACCATCTCCAGTACATGCAAAGAATACATTCATTAATGTTGATGTGAACTAGCCATTGGATGGCCTAAAAAGTAGGAGGCCAACCAAAATTTTGAGTGAACTTATAAGCTATCCACTACTATATCTCTTAATGTGTATATATATGTATATTCTGAGAAAACTTATAAGCTATCCACCACTATATCTATATATATGTATATATATGTGTATGTATATGTATATATGTATACAAATGTGTGTTTGTGTATATATATATACATATACATATACATATACTGGCAGGCTTGATGAAAATCTTGTTGCATATGGTTGTTTTCTATGGATTTCTTGCAATGGTTTTTGGTATTTTCCACCTTTGGTCATCTAAGTGACTATTGATAACAATATTCTTTCATTTAAGTCTTTTGTTTTGATAGAGTGGTTGCAATGCAATAAAATAGTTAATCTTATGTACAGTTCATGTAGCTTTGCATCAAGCATTGTTCAATGTTCCTATCTGTGGTTTGCTATTTTGTTTCATTTATGGCTTCGATTTACGACACCGACCCTTGCCTTGTTCTTCCTCATCCTAGTCAAGCTATCTATACATACACATGTTTGTAAAAATGGATATCTATGTAGTGAGTGAGCACATATTATTGATTGGAATTCTTTGCATTTATGTTGCTATTAAACATAGTTGTGATTGAGGATGGCAAGTTTCTTTCAAGCTGCAACTACGTTCATCAGCTGTGAAATCTATATGAAGTAACATGGATGTTATCTTTTTTTTTTAATGCAATGAAATAGTTAATGTTATGTCTACTATTTTTTTTCCATGCATCGATGGTTCCAAAAGCTCTAGGATGTGAGAATTTAGTGTTCTTTGGTAGGTTGTCAAGAAAGAATGAAGGAAAAAGACAAGTGTGAAGGCCTATTATTGAAGGAAGTGGGTAGAGGTGCATCTAATCTAGGTTATTCTTGGGAAAAATATTCTTTCATTGTGTCGATTATTGTTGGAAAGACTGTATAGTTTTGTGCAATTTTGCATGTCACTAATGGCTAGTTATATTGTTCCATTTATGGCTTCGGTTCATTGTGAATGGCTCAAAAATAGTTAATTTGTTGCGATGCAAGAGTTACTGGAAATGTATTGTTTTGTCTCATTCTGAGACTCTTTTTTGTTGTTTAAGGTACCCATGACCAAGGATGGCAAGATTTTGTCAAGGTGCAAGTGCATTCACTGGCTATGGAACCTATGTGAAGGTGGCTAGACTTGGGCCTCTGTTGTCATATCAAAGGTGGCGGGAATTTGTTGCGATGATAGAGGAGGTTGGTGAAATGACAAAAGTGTAGGGGTGGCCAGAAAAATGTCATTAGGATTGATTTTTTGTATGGTTCCCTTGTAGTGGTTTTGGTGCAAGTAACAGTTGTTTTAAAGTCCTTGAAAAGAAAAAAAAAATTCTGTATAGTTATCATTACCATATTGTTCACTATCATTTTGAGGTTTATGTTGTTACTAAAGGTGGCTATGAGTGTGAAGGGCAAGCTTTTGTGAAGCTGCAAGTGCGTTGAATGTTGTGCAATTTTAGTGAAGCTAGTTGAAGGAGATCTTGTGGTTTTTTTCATGTATCAATGGTTCCAAAAGGTTTTCTCTATGATATTTATCTGTTGTTTTTTAACTGTATATATATATGTATATATGTATACAAATGTGTATATAAATGTATATATATGTGTGTGTATATATATATATAAATATGTACACACATTTATATATATACCGGGAGGGCTGACAAAAATCCTGACCATTGAAGGTTATCTTGTGTTTTTTTGCTGTGATGCTAGAGTTACCAATAATGTATTATGTTGTGTCATTCTAAGACTCTTTGTTGTTGTTCAAGGTAGCTATGACCAAGGATGGTAAGATTCTGTCAAGGTGCAAGTGCATTCACTAGCTGTGGAACCTATGTGAAGGTGGCTAGTCTTGGGATTTCGTTGTCATGTCAAAGGTGGCAAGTGTTTGTCATGATGATAGAGGAGTCTGGAAAAATGATGAAAGTGTAGGGGAGGCTAGTGAAATGTTATTAGCACTGATTGTTGTATGGTACCCGTGTAGTGGTCTTGGTGCAAGTAACATCTATTTTAAAGTCCTTGGAAAACAAAACAAATGTCTGTATAGTTACCGATACTATATTGTTCGGTGTCATTTTAAGGTTTATGTTGTTGTTAAAGGTGGCTATGAGCACATAGGGAAATCTTTTGTGAAGCTGCAAGTGCGTTGAATGTTGTGCAATTTTAGTAAAGTTGGTTGAAGGAGATCTTGTGTTTTTTGCATGTATCAATGGTTCCAAAAGGTTTTCTCTATGATATTTATCTAGTGTTCTTTTAACTATATATATGTATATATGTATACAAATGTGTATACATATGTATATATATACATATATATACATATATATATATACATACACACACACACATATACCATTAGGGTTGATGAAAATCTTGACCATTGAAGGTTATCTTGTTTTTATTGCATTAATCGATGGTTCCAAAAGGTGTGGTTTGTGATATGTATATATGTATACAAATGTGTATATATATTTTCATGTATATGTATACACACACACACATACCGGCAGGGCTAACAAAAATCCCAACCAAACTATACCCCATCCGCCAAGACTTCCCCAACACCAAGAAAAGAGGGAAAAATGGTGAGGCTGATGAAAATTCGAAGCAAAGTTGACAGAAGTATACCCTAGGCTAATGAAAAATAATCAATAATACCTAATGTAACCAAACATAGAATGGACAACATTAATTATTTTATTCTCTTCCAACCATAGCTAGATAACAAAAGCCATAAATCAAACAATGTTAACCTAACACAACCAACAATAATGGAAAACCCCTTATGCAAAACAACACCACAAGGACGTGATCCCTAAATCAATCAATATTGGTTTGAATGGTACCCCAGATGGAGAAATTTAGCAAAAAACACAATAGTTTTCATTTTATGGTTATTGTTGGAACAAAATAAAATAATGAAATAATTAATGTTGTTTGCTAGATAACAAAAATCAGAAAACATATTTGAAACAATCAACAGTAACTTATGGAAAATCAACACACTTATAATCGACGATAACTACATAAGGTGAAGCATTTTTCTCCATAGCAAGTCATAAAGAGAGACCTACCGAAAATTAATATATATATAAATACATGTACATATCTATACATATATATGTATATATATACACACAAATATATATGTATTAAAATATACCCAACATATCTTAAGGAACAAAACAATAATTAACAATACCTAATGCAACCAAACATAGAATCAACACCATTAATTATTTTATAAGTATCAACCCAATCTCCATACCCTTAACATTTTTAATGTTACATATATATATTGATATTAAAATATACCCGATATAGCCTAAGATAGAAAACAATAATCAATAATACCTAATGTAACCAAAGATATAATCAATAGCATTTATTTATTTTATTATTTTCCAAAAATAACCAAAAAATGAAACCCATAAATCAAACAACATTACTCTTTATGGCCACCCACATGCAAAAAGCTACAATATATGCGTACCTATACAATAACAATCAACAAAAATGCCATATCCTCTACAATTTTATTCCATTGCAAACATAGCCAAAAATCACAAACATTCAACACAAACTCTGCAAAAGTTGAAAATAACAAACCCATACAAAAACACTCCTTTCTGAACACAATCTCCTCAAAAATTGGAAAAAATATATCCATTTTAATAACACCTTCTCCAAAATGAAACAATATAGCTTACGCAACACAACTGTAATCGGAAATGCCCAATGGATTGACTATTTTATTCCATTGCAACCATAACCACAAACCGCAAGCAATAAACCAACCAACCTAATGTAACCAAACATAGAATCAACAACATTAATTATTTTATTCTCTTCCAACCATAACCAGAAAATGAAAGCCATAAACCAAACAACATTAGTCTCAACAACCACCGAGATCCAGAATGCAACAATATAGCCTAGGCTATACAATAAGAATCGACAAAAAATATATAACCTTATCAATCTTAATCATACCTATATATATTGATATTAAAATATATGAAATATACCCTAAGGCAGACAACAATAATCAATAATACCTAATGCAACCAAACATACAAGCTAACACTATTAATTAATTTATTCTGTTCCAACTATAACCATAATACTAAAGCCATAAATCAAACAACATTACTTTCAACAACCACCCACATGTGCAAATCCATAATAGAGAACAAGGTATACAGTAAGGATCCACCAAAACTCCATAACCTTAACAATCTTGATGTTACGTATATATTGATACTAAAATATACCTATTATAGCCTAAGGTGGACAAAAAAAATATCAATAATACCTAATCTAACCAAACATAGAATCAACAACATTATTATTTTTATTTTGTTCGAAACATAAGTAGAAAATGAAAGACATAAATCAAACAACATTACTTTTTATAGCCACCCGCATGCAAAAACCCACAATATAGGCCGAGCTATACAATAACAATCCACAACAACTCCATATCCTCAACAATTTAATTTTGTTGGATACATAGCAAAAAAATCCAAGAATTAAAGAAAAACCCTACGAAGCTTCACACTAACAAACCCATACAACAAACACTCCTTTCTGAAGACAATCTCCCCGCAAATTAAAAAAATACAAACTTTTGAAGATAGAATCAACAACATTAATTATTTTTTTATCTGTTCCAACCAAAATAGAAAATGAAGCCATAAATCAAACATCACTTTCTACAACCACCCACATGTAGAAAGCCACAATATAAGCCAAGCTATACAAGAACAATCAATAAAAACTCCATATCCTCTACAATTTAATTCTATTACAAACATAGCCACCAAACACAAATATTAAAAAAAATGCCTACAAAAGTTGACAGTAACAAACCCATACAAAAAATAGTTCTTTCTCAACATAATATTGTAACGCCCATCCTGCAAACCCCAGAGAACACACACACAATGCAAATAATTTTCTTTTAAATAATTAAATTAAACATGTAATAACACTTAACCATAATAACATAGCACATTACATAACATTAACACACTTAGTTCTCTGGGGCACGCGAGGTTACATCGCAACAACTAAACGAAAATAAAGATAAAGATTACAACAATATTATTTATATTAAAATAACCATGAATAAGGATATATCAAAAACCATGATGCGAGAATAATAAACATCGCATAATTACATCCATGATAAATCTCTTAATAAAAAAACAAATAATCCTAGCTATTACATCATTGTTTTAATGTTACATTACCATCTCTAATAATTGAATTACATTGAATTTTCCCCAAACATGTGGGATGCTACAAATACAATGAAATCTGAAATACAAAGTGAATACTGGTACAACTCCAACTGTGGGAATGCTGAGAAGCCAAGATGTTGATGGGGAACCCAACGGGTGCAGAGCACATTCCACCCAACCATGTGAATTACAAGTAACTCACCCCTCGTGCTCAGAGGTGATGAGGAAGTGAACCCGACCATGCATGTCAAACCGACTCAACAACAACATGATACAAAAATAAGTACAACTCAAAGCATACAATGAACAACCATCAACAATCACAAATCACATAACAAGTTACAACTAAGAACTCATCACAATAACATGAAGTATCACCAATTAGCAATCATGAAACAAATTCACAAGAATCAAAAGCATCATAAAGATACAATATCCAGAAGAACCGCAACAACATCCAAAATACATTTTCAAAGAAATCTGAACAATAAAAAGAACATGATTCCATATAAGTCTGAAACAACAATTCAGTACACAAATTCTAGAGGTAACTAGAAACAAGGCAAACAGGTGTCAAGTGGAGAAGGTCATCGCATAGCCCTCATGGGATCCCCTGGCACTTCCTCCAACTGAGGTGCCGACACCAATCTATGGATTCCCTAGCCCTCGAAAACAACATACAGATACAATATCTAGAGGCAACTACAAACAATGCACAAGGGTGTCAAGTGGAGAGTGTCATCGCATAGCTCTCATAGGATTCCCATGGCCCTTCCTCCAACTGAGGCGCTGGCACCCATCTATGGATCTCCTAGCCCTCCCTCCTAACTAAGGCGTCGACACCATAGGGTAGATAATGCGGAGCCGATAATCTCTCGTGAAGATGAGACTATGACTTTGGCGACCACGACCTTCTCAGTCTATCACTAGTCTATGGTAGCCCTAGGCATAGCCGAGGAATCCAATGTTTTATTATCTTGTGTTTTTTTTACTACCCAACCCACTAGATTCTATTGTTTAGGTTATCACTTGTTTAACTACTCTTTCATGGGTTATCCTGAGCCATTCCTCATCCTGAGGTGCCGGCGCCCACGAAGAGCCACTCTCCCTCCTATGACCCTTAACATATCTCAAAGTAGGCAAGGGTTGAACTAACACATATAAATCATAAAACCAAAACCAGAGACATGAGGAATTAACGATCCCACAATTACTCATAAGAAAAAGTCTTACAAACTCGTTCAACCCTTCCTAACATAACACCAATAACGCTCAAAAGCATAAACAAGGGCGAATAACACTCTAAATAACAAGCCTCTGGAACAAGGTTTTCACAGACCAGCACGGTTCCCACATCAACAACACTAAACAAAGAAAACCATAACATAAAAAGAAAATTCAGATTACATTTACAAGGTTGCACCATTACGCTTGATTCCAATCCCGATTATGTAATTAAATACAATTGTCTCAACAAGGTCTACAATCACAGTTAAAGTCTGATTCTTGCCTAACAAATTACTTTAACCAAAACAATAATAAACAGTGCCATTTTAAAATATATCAAAATTTCTAGAATAAAACAACATTGGATATTCAACTCCAATACGAAATTATATTCATAATATAATAAACTAACATTAAAATTAAATAATTATAATCCATTTTTGAATAAATAACATTACATAAACTGATTATAATTTATTTATAAAATTCATTATAATTATATTTTGAAAATTATAAATACATATAAAATTATAAATATATATAAATATTAAAATATATAGCCACACTAAATAAATAATAATAAAAATAATTCTTGCCAATTAACTTTTATTTATAAGATTATTTATAACAAGTAAAATTTCATTTAAAATAACTCTATAAAGAATTTTAATAGGATAATACGCTTATATATATATATTAAAACTAACTAATAAAAATAAAATAAAATAAAGGTTAAAGGATTATAATATACATATCACACGAAATTTTTTTAAAAATAAAAAGTAAAAATAAAAATAAAATAAAATAAAATGAAAATAAATAAAGAAATATCATAACATATAATACCATAGCCATGGCTTGGTAAACCCGCCACGGCTGGTACAACAGCCTTATGGCTGTTGTACACTGCCGTGGCCCACATGGGACAGGGGTGGGGTACGGCCCAGCCGTCCCCTCCCTAACCCCCATATAACTTAAATATTATTCATTACAATATTTTTATTTTAAATACGAACAATGAAAACTTAAATTCATAAATTCGTTTCTCTTCATTTCAATTTAACAGCTGAATACGAAAAAACATAAATTTAAATCTATTGATATATATCTAATAATAATATATATATAATTAAAAATAGTTAACCATAAAGAACATAATTTTATGTGTAAAAATTGAACAACATATATATTTACATTATATATATATAAATATTATTGATTATCAACATAATATTTCAAAGCCATAAAAATAAAAAGATTGATCCTTTTCCCATAGTAAATTAATAGAGAGAAATTGGGCATTTTCAATGGAATTCAACTGAATTATTTTTCCATTCACTTGCAATAAAACAAAATGATTTTGAATTTTAAAAGAAACTTTCATATAAAGAAAACCTAATGATTTATTTATTTTCTTTTTTTTACAAACTAAATCATTTAAGTCTACTTTTCTAAACATTTCTTTTAAAAAAAGGATTGATTTAAATCACATTTCTATTCTTTTTACAGATTCAAAACAATCAAGAAGAGAGAGGGTGGAACCTGTAGTCCTACGCTCTCAAGAATCTGATGAAGCTAGCTCGATCCCGATGGCCTCTACGAAGTGCTTCTCATTCTTGCTTCAAAATCTCCTCTCCAATATTTCGTGTTCGAACTCGAATCCGATTATTTGTTCAGAAGACTCCAGAATAATACCAACAAAAGATTGCAAAACCCTTTCTAAAACTCTCCTCAAAATGTAGCAAAAGATTGAAATATCTTACTGAAAACTCCAGAAAACTCAACAGTACTGAACCATTAACTTGCACAACTTCTGTCTCAAATAATCCGCCGTCTCCCCCCCAAAACTTACTAAGAAATTCTTAATTCAAATAAAAGACATTGTCCATTCTTTTTCAAAAACTCTAAAAAACAAAAATAAAATAAATTAATTCTTTAATAGCAAGCTTTTTACCCAGATCTGTATTCTTACTTGCTCTCACAACTTTTTCATTCTTTTATTTGTTTTATTGTTTTAATTTCTATTTTTGCAACTTTACTTGCACATCACATTACTTATTTAATTTAAATAGATTATTCTAATAATTATCCTCCACCAGATAATTGATTAAAATAGTTAACACAATTTAATATTATAATTATCATTTAATAAAACACATGACCTTATAAAATTAAATAAAACAATTAAATATTTTCATACAAATAAATCAACATTAAGATCAACAATTATTTCAATCATTTAGATAAAATAAATCATTACTTATAAAATGCCACCCTAAGTAACATACGAAAAAACACATAACACAAAACACAATGACGACCATTACACAAAATAAACAATACCCAACAAATGAGATGGTCTGACATCATGGGACGAGATGACTTCATCGTCACCTCTGTTTTCAACATATAACCGTTAGGCTATTGGTGCTCGCCCTGTCCTGCCGAAGCAGGTGGAATCGAGACTTGTACCTGCAAATCCTGCATACAGACGAAGTCGTGTACATGTGCATACATATATATATAAAATCGAAGCATTAAATTAAAGTTCTGCATTGTGAGAAGGATTCACAACATAACAGGGCACTCGTTTGCCATATTGTCCTTCATCACACCTATTCTAACAATTATTATATAACCAATAAATCAACATTTCTAACTAACAATCATCGCGTAACATATCTAATTAAATCACTGCATCATAATATAATTCTGAAAAATTAACTAACATTACCAACCACAATGTCATATGAAATGATCATGTCTACCAATGGAATAACAACATCATCAAAAGTCTAACTAACCAAATCACACAATAATAGTACCATCATAGTCACAAGTAGCAAAAAAACGCATAGAAAAATAATAAATCCTAACAATAAGAGGAGGGGTATTACATCCTCCCCCTCATAAAATCGGCTTACTCTTGGAAGCCGGTAAATAAGAGGAAATAAGGTTCCCCAATACAGGAGGCATCCTCACACACCAAAATGGTGAACTAACCACCATTAGAAACTAGAATCAAGCTCACACATAAGAGTAACAAATAATAATAAAAGTATTAGTAACATGGGGGTATTACAAATATCCTCCAAAATTGAAAAAATATAGACTTTCCAACAACACCTTCTCCAAAATGTAATAATATAGCTTAAGCAATAAAACTATACACAACAACACCTTATGGAAAATCCAATGAAACAATATGGGAAACATTTTTTTCTACATATGCACCTCTTGCCGACCGTTTCAAACAAACCCCTTTCCCCTAGCTTTCTCCACGCTGCCTTGTTTCTCAAAGCCTCCAAACATACGCAGATAATGGAAGCCATAAAAAAAAGCCCACAAAAAATCACAATATCAAGTCCATGCAAAACCACTCACAGGAAATGAGAACCATATATCAGGCAAGGTATTTGAAACAATCAACAATACCTTAAATCGCAGATAAAGTAATATAATCACCAACCAAAAATCAAATAATATCTTTGAGGGGTTATTCCACATGCACCTCCTCCCACTCGCTTGAAGAAAACATCTTCTTGCCAACTTTCCTGCACAAAAATAGGAAAAATACTATCACAATCAACACATTTCTTTTCCATTTCCAACCACCCTCCCTTGCTAAAAACACAAAATAACATCCACTCACCTTCACAGATGCTGCAAAAAACTTAATCCAGATTGTACCCTCACATAAGCTAACCCTCATCACTCTCTACTCTCATAGTGGGTATAGCAACATAATGACACCAAACAATACCTCATTGAAAATTTACCAACATTCATTTTGTTCCTTGAGGTGTTAAAGGGCAATTGTTATTACAACAATCCCTAATACACACAAAGCATACAACAATTAATGTTGACATAAACTAATGTTTAATTTCTGCAGCCTTCTCTATCCATGTGGCTTGAAAAATGCCACCCAATTCCCAAAGTAGCCAACAACCACCTCTGCCACCTTTTTTGCGATTACCAGAAGCAAAAAAATCTGAGAGGTTGACAAATTTTTTTGCCAAACTTATAACCCACCTGCCACCTTGTCCTCGGTTGCTGGAAACCTAAAAACCAATGAGGTTGAAGAAAATTCTGGGAAAAGTTGACACAAATAGCCTATCAGCTAAATATTATCATTTATTTTATTACTTTTTTTACTGTTTGGGTAGACTTTGACAACTATTTATATCAAGGAAAATTTTATTATAGAATTTTAAATTGGTAGGTGTAAACAGTTAATACTATGAGTTTTTGGTTTGGTGAATAATAATAAATGGAGCAATACAAATGTTGAGTGTGTAAACAGTTAATATTATGAGTTTTTCACTACATTTTCATTGTAACCTCAACATTTTTGTCAATTAAAAAAAAATGTTGAGTGTGTAATAATAAATTTAAAATTGAGTTTAATATAAAACTAATTATGTGTTCTCTAGAAGATATTAAATATTATTTGAAGAGAAAATAAAATTAATCATAAAAATAATATTATTGGAATTGCTAATTCTTTAAGAGGTAAATTTAAATATGATTGAAAATCATTATTGTAAATATCATGGGAAATGAAGATTACTAGTAACCACTAATTACTTAAGAGGTGAATTTGAATATTATTGAAAATTACCATTGTGAATGCCATGGAAAATAAATAATATTGCAACTAATTAAATATTGCTTTTGTATTATTAAATAAAATAAATTAAGAGTATAATGAAATATTATAAAAATCAACTATGTAATTATAATAGTGAAGATTTAATAGTTGGTAAAATAATTATGGATATTAACTTAGTAATTGTAAGAGAAACATGATTATAATGGGAGATCTAATCAGCTGATAAGGGCATGGTTTGGTGGTCAAGTTGCCTGGTTGTAGTGGCAGCCACCATGGTTCAAACTCTCGCTGGGCCAAAGTGCTTGCAGGCCTTGTGCCTTTTTTGGGCTATTGCACTTGTCAAGTGGAGTCTATAAATGTAGGAAAGATAATTGTTGGTATAATTAATAAAGAGATATACAAAACTAAAGAAATGGAATTAGGGAAGATCAAAAAGATTTAAAGTGAGTTACTAAGTCTATTTTAATCAATTCTTTTACATTTGAAAGTGGAGTCTATAAATGTAGGAAAGATAATTGTTGGAATTATTAATAAAGAGAAATATACAAAACTAAAGAAATGGAATTAGGAAAGATCAAAAAGATTTAATGTGAGTTACTAAGTCTATTTTAATCAATTCTTTTACATTCGAAGAAAGCAGAGCAAGTTGAAGGTGATTCGAGTGAGTTACTAAGTCTGTTTTAATCAAATTTTAACATTTGAAGAAAGCAAATCAAGTTGAAGGTGATTCAAGTGTGTTACTGATTGGAGTGAGTTACTAAGTCTATTTTAATCAAATTTTTACATTTGAAGAAAGCAAAGCAAGTTGAAGGTGATTTGAAGGCTATTCAAACCAAAATTGGTGTAGAATACTCTAACCCTAGATATTTTTGTGTGCATAAAAGGTATTTACGACTTACTATGCTTTGTGGGTTTAAAATAGCACTAATTTCAAAAGTATTTGAGCTTGAATCAAGGTTAAAATGGCTATCTCCCAATTTTTTTTAACATCACTAAGAGGCCTTGACCAAAGTTTAAGAGGTATCCAATTAAAGTATTTGATGACCCTGACAATGCCTTCTCAAGTATTCCATATAGGGTTTGGCCTATAGAAGATAGTAGGGCTTACATACATGGGAAATTGGAAGAATATAATCACCTAAGAATCACAAAAATTTGGACCAATGATCCTACTGGAGATAATCACCTTGTGAAAACAAAATATGTTAATCTAGTGTGAAAGAAGCTAGATGTTTGGAACTAGTTTCCTAATTTCAGTTGTGCTAAAAAATTTTTGAGGATATTATTGAGAAGACTTCATGAAAGGTTCCTATGGACTTATATTCCTAGACTGATAACCAAGCAAGTGATTAAGGATGTTACTACGTAGTATGATACTAGACCTATAATGGTACTTAAGTCTATGAAGAATGAAGATGTTATGGATCTTATTGCTACAAACTTTGACAAAAGGGTTTTAATGAATAAACCTATCTAGAATCCTATTGTCAGATATTCTTCCATGTTGATCTAGTCATAAGATGTATTTTACAAACAGAGAAAATTTAGTTTCACCCACAACTATCTATGTTGCACATGAAATGGTAGTAAATGGAAAAGACTTTGATCTATGTGATTTGCTTTCTCAACAAATTCTTGAGAATTTAAAGCTAACAA
>VDFB02168107.1:0-16985 GCA_007258455.2 Sequoia sempervirens
ACTTAAGAATACTCTTGCTAAGATATCATTATGGGACCTTATCCAAGCCTCCCCTCACTACCATAACATGATTCAGATTTCCTTGCAAAAATTTTCTATCCCTTGTAATGCACAACCGAATGACATAGCAGCCATGATTCAAGGAATAAACACTAATAATGTTTTCCACCAAAGTGAACTCCCCCCTTTGGAAGCGTAAAAACAAAATGAAGCTTTCTTAATAATATATCAATATGAAAGAAAAGGGATAAAAATAACCCTTGTAGATACTGGCTCTACTCTTAATGCGTGTAGTGTGACCCTTTTGGATAGGCTTGGTGTTGATAAATCAAACATTCAACCTGATTCTTTATCTATTAAGGGATTTGACAATGTAGGAAAAAAAATTGCTTGGTATGATCACTTTACCTATAATAGTTGGAAAGGCCACATTAGAAACACCAATTCCATGTTATTCCTCATGATCCTTCATAGAATATCCTTTTAGGCACACCATGGATTCATGCAATGAATGGGGTTCCTTCTACTCTTCATCGTAAAATGAAATACATCTACAACAACAAAGTGTACACACTTGAAGTTGATCCTAACCCAAAAAGTTGTTTAAACATTGAGAAAAGTAAGGAAAATACTTTGGCAACATTAATACCAACTACACAAGTGGAACCCATTCAACAAAAAGATAAAGAAAAACATATCGAGGAAGTCACAAAGCTATTAGAAGATGATTGGGGTTCCTTAGACTTCGAACTAACATTCATGGGAGAATACAAGATCATACAAAAAGAATTTGACAAAGGAAAAGAAAAATCGGCAATGCCAAAACAAAATTCCAAAGACCCTTCGAAAGCATCCACCTCAATCACTTCAGAACACAAGACAAAAAATTACACAACAAACTTCGATGAAGTTAATCATGAGAAACCACCAAATCGAAAAGCAATGAAAAATATTTATGGAAAAGGTTATGAACTTATGAAACAAGTTGGGTATAGTGGAAAAGGATGTGGTGCTAGAGAAAAATGTTTTCATAACCCTATAGATCCTATCATGCAAGAAACAACTCATGGCCTTGGTTATTGTCCTTTGATAGAAATAAACAAGCCTTCACTTAATATCAACACTATTACAAAATATTCTTTGAAAGAAACAAAAGAAACAAGGAAATCATTTCTCAATGTCAATGTCATCATGCAAAACACCAATGATTTGAATTCATTAGATTTTATATCCTCATTTTAAGGAGAGAACAAAATATCACAATCTACAGAGTCTTGCATAGGTATGACATCTGTACTAAGCAAGAGATATCTTTATCACAAAATAAAAGAACATCTTGTACCATTGATCAAGAAGGTATCTTGTGGGGAATCCTCCAAGATCATTTGATATCCCCCCTCTAAGAATGTGAAATAGATTTTACTACAAGAAGTCATTTTGTGCATATCATAAAGTTCATGGTCATGCTACTATTGAATGTAAGGCTTTAACCAACAAAATTCAACATCTTAAGGAGTGTGGTACTCTTCCTTGTGTTGAAGCACTTAATTCCCATAATTGATACTAATTTTCTTCCTATTTGGCTCACCCTTGTCCTACACTAAGTGGGGGTAAGGGGTTAAGTAGCCTTGTCCTTGTATGTCACTTGTCATTGTCTCTTTTGGCTAGTTGATCACCTTTCATGTACATATAAGAGCAAGCTTGGGATGTGGATGACATGTCTTAAGTTGAATCACATGTGACATACTTATTCATGATGTAGTTTTCATTAGAAACATATGACTTGGCATAGGGATTTATGAATAAGCTCTTATATCTTCTACTTTAAAGGAATTGATCGTGCAATAATGATGTACAACTACTTTAAAGTGGGGGCATATACTGACACTCATTTTCATTAAGTGATTATCTTTCTTCCTATGATGTGTTCCTTTCTTGGTGGTGTCATTGGGTTTGATTTCCTCTGAGAGCATGATATCTTTTTGACTTGTCCTCTCTTGGAGACATTAGGTACAATGTTCCCTAAGAAGAGACCTTGCAAAAACTAAGAAAAATCCTTTGAACATTCCTTACACTATTCCGCATTTACAACATTTGTTATATGGCCACCTTCCATAATACACTTTGCATTCCTATGGATCCATACTATTTATTCATGAGCTCTAAGCATATGGAGTTTTGCTTGCCTCATGAAGCTCAAAAATTATTTTTGTGGCACCTTATTAAAGTTATCAGAAGGTATAAGTTTGGTATGGTTTGAGCGAGAATCCCAACTGAGGCATGAATTTCCCCATACCCACTCGCATGTGTGTGTGAGTGCATACTAGCTATGAGTGTATGTTTCTCACCTTTTAGGACTTCTCACCCAGCAGACAGGTAGGAGTTCCATCACCTCAGAGTGAGTATGTGTTTTCTCAAAAAATAGCCAAGATCTGATCCACATCGTGATGGAAAAATGATCGAAGCTTGATCTGATTCCTTTATTTCAACCCTTTTCTTTTTTTCATCTTTGGTACAATGTATGCTTGTTCCTTGTCATTTTTCTTCATATCATTCTCATGTGTGTTCCTTTGTTCCTATGTTGTTTTTTCATGGGATCTTGATCTTGGGGGCTTGATTATCCCTCTTGATCATTATCTCATCTTATTGGCATTGGTACATTTGAACCCCTATTAATGCATGATTTTCTACTTTAGTATGAGTTTGAAGCAAGTTCATCCTCTCACTAACGTGGGGGCTAGATGGAGTCACTAAAAAGCTAACCCTTCTACCTTTTTTGACTTGTTCGGGCCCTCCTTGTGGTTTTGGCTTAATGCTTCCTTGATTTAATGTTGTAATGTGGATACAACATTCATATTAGGCCTTGAGCCCTTGTGAACTAATGAGATTTAATGGTGCCTTGCAAAAGTGTTGTGAAGTGTTGTAACACACTTTCACACTTTTCTAGGGTTTTATTAATTAACTAAGAATAATAAACATAATTTTAATCATAATCAACCTTAATCTTGCCTTGTTTGGAGTGTTGTAAAGTGTTGTAACTCACTTTCAAACTTCTCTAGGCTTGTCATTAATAATTGGGAATTTCTTATGCTTTAATTGGCCCTATTTTGAATACACAAGCCTCATTTATTGCATTTTTTTTAGGATAATCCTAACACCAATTAGTAACCAATCATAATTCAGATGTTCCTAGCTTGTGTGGCCCAAATTTAGTGTCTAGGACTCATTCACCATCTTGGGAGAATGAGTCCCACCTAGGCCTTTTTGGCCCTGATGCAGGTTTCACACATTTCTAAGCACTTTTCATTTTTGGTCCCATACATTATGTATGATGGGACTCATTTGCCACCATGGGTGAATGAGTCTCATGTGACCAAAATTCAAATTTAATTATGTGGGCACAAAAAAGTAACCCTTCTACTTTTTCTCATGTTTAGGCTCTTCTAGTGGATTTTGGCTTGATTTTGCCTAGATTTAACGTTGAATGTGATCAACACATTCACATTAGGTCTTGGACCCTTGTGAATCATTAAGACTTCTAGGATGTCTTGTAAAGGTGTTGTGAAGTGTTGTGATCCACTTTCACACTTTTCTAGGGCCCTTTCATTATAATTCACTTAAATAACTCCCTTTTATCACCTACCAAGTCTTATTTCAAAGTGTTGTAAAGAGTTGCAACAAACTCTCACACTTTTCTAGACTTGTTATCACTAATTCAACCCTTTCTCATGTTTAAATGCCCCCTTTATACACTTTCCAGCCATTCTTAAGTGTGTTTTTGAGGATATTCCTATTTGAAAACATTTAATTCCCTTTAATTCTCAAAACCCACTTGAATTGCTTAAGTGGGACTAAGTCACCAATAGGGGTGGTTTAGTCTTATTTGGCACAAAAATAAAAATTATTTCAATTTTCTAGCAGGATTTCATTCTCTAACCCTTGAGGTTAGCCTGTGATGTGTTATTTTTGGGAAATATTGTAAAATAAAGTATAAATAAGGTTTTTCTCCTCATTTTTCATCCTCTAATTTCCTAATCTCTTAAAATCTCATAACTCATTAAGCATTCAATCTTTCAAGCATTCAAGCACTCTAAGCATAATCAAGTCATCCATTAGAGCACTTCATTACATATCTTCAAATTTCTACATCAAGGGTTTGGTAAGTTTATGAAATTACATGTTATCTATTTATCATTCTCTTCTTATTTCTTTTCATTTCATAGGGTTTGATTACCAAAGTGGGGTTTGACCAAGGAAAACCACTATACTCTAACCCTTAACCCTTTTTCCTCTCTTTGCATGTGTGTTTGCAAAATTTGTATGAAGATTTGTCAAAGGGTTTGGTGTCAAAAAGTGTCAAAAATACATCAAAGTCAACATAACCCTAGTTGAAGCTTGGATACTCCTTTTATCCCATTTTCTGCAGAATCAAGATTGGATACCTATAAGAAAAGAAAGTGCAAACCTGAAGCTACAAGATCCTATCCTAAAATTCCTAAAATATAAAGGTGGAATAAATCCCACATTTGTGGAAAATTAGTCCCACTTCTAGGCTTGAAAAGTGGTTTCTACATTTTTGGATACCCATTTGGCAGATTCATGTTCTGGTAGATTTTCCCTTAAACTAAACTAAGTCGCCTGGCTTGGTGTAAGTGTACTAGCCAACATTTCTAGTCAACTATATAGGATTCTAGAGCCTCTTCACATCAAATTTTAGATTCCAAGTGCAAATATTTAGTTCTATTTAGTTCTTTCATCATTTACTTGCATTTTTAGGTGTTTTTGCATATTACAGTGTGTTTTTCAGCATTTTGCATTTCTTAGGTTTAGCATCATTCAATAATTTTTTTTTAGTTTATTGCATTAGTAAATCACATTTAGATACATTACATTGCATTTACATTAATCTTGAGTGTAGACATTTGCATTTTGGTCCTAATTCCTCTCCTTTTAGGTGAAAAACCTAGAAGAGTTAGAGGCAACCTTGGGCAATCCAAAATCGTTGTTTAAATTTTGATGAACCCAACTTTTGAACCTTTTTACTTCTGATTTCAAGTGAATTCTAGGTTTCATTTGCATTAACATTTCATTCCAAGTGTTGCATTGTTTAATTTGCATCCTAAGGTTTTAAAAGTTGCATTGGTGAAAAGAACATATAGCTTGCATATTTGCATCCTCTTTCATTGAAAACACCAAAAAAATTATGCATTTTCATATCGTAGCTGCATTTGTGCATCTAAAATACATAAAATTGCATTCAAAATTTTAGTAAAATCATAAAAAAATCATTACTGTGACTAATTCGCCACACTAGGTGACTTAGTCCTACACATTTTGCATTGTAATTTCTGGCATTTTTTGTACATTTTCTGCATTTCTTATTATTGTTATTATCTTCTATCATACTTTCCAGATTTGTTATTTATTGTATTTACTTTACTTTCATCTTGTATTTTTTCTTTAATAAGATTTGGATGTCATTAAAATATTTTGTGGACATGTCAAATTGTGCCTTTGGAACTGATCCTAATGACCTTGAGCTTCCTTATGCTCCTTCAAATCCTCATGCATTTCCTCCTCATGTTGTTGACATCATTGGAGAAGACAATGATAGCATGAATAAGTTCTTAGATGAATTCCTTGACAACCTTGAAGCCAATGGATCCTTTTATCCATCCATGAAACAACAAGACCTTCCTACAGTCTCACCTCTTGATACATTTGGATACCTACATCCTGAAACAAATGAAGGACCTAAGTTCCCTCCAATAGGTAGACCTAGTTCCTCTAACCAAGCAACTCCTCAACCATTTTATGATAACAAAGTTACCAACACACCAATAAACCTTGAAGAAACTTATGGAAAAGGTTTTACCATCTTAAGCAAACAAGGATGTGACACAACAAATGAACACAACATTCTTCAAATTTTAGAACAAAGACCAACAGATGAGAACAAAACAGGGTTGGGCTATCAAGATCCTCCTCATGATATCACACCTCCTCTAGAATATTAGAGACTTTGTGATGATGACACAAAGATCTTCGATCCCCCCATGATCTAAATGTTCTCCTTCCTCATGAGCAAACCTTGCATAATGACAATGACTAAGATGAAGGAATCACCCTTGGTCCTACTTCACCACATTTTATCCCAGCTATGGGTAAACCTTTTCAATTTCCTTGTCCTCCATCTGATATTGAAGAAGCTTTGAAAATACTAATTTTTGGTTTGCATAAATGTCTCTAGTGTCAAGTGCACCTGCACTCAAATAAAATATTGAAAAAGGTGTGCAATGCGCCACGTGGTGGCTGCACAACTTTTCCCTTTTATCTTCCTTTCGGGAGGAGGTTCGGGACACGTGTTTGCTTGTAAAAATTTTCCCTGGGAGCTATATTTGCAAGCTCAAGAGTTTCCACCCTGCTGACATGTCATCTCCTTGTCATGGGCTATCTGCACCGCCTATGAAGATATCTAATTTGGGAGTTTTTTTGAGTTGGCTGGCCTTTCTTTTCTTTTCTCATTTTTTGGGATGGAAGTTTTGAGATGGCACCTCGTAGTAATGTGATCAATCAATTGTGTCTGTTACTAGGCTATTGTTCCTAGGATCTGATCGTATTTGGTTCTTATCTTTGCTAAAATATCTTGAGAACATTAATGCAGTAACTGAGGAGTTAATGCAAAGATCATTTGTAGCCTAACCAAGAGTCTATGATCGAATCATGTGCTATCAACTGTCAACACTTGGCAGTAATTACTTCTAGTTTGAGGAAATTTTTTCTTTCTTCAGCGGCTATAAAAGGAAGTCGACAACACCAGAAAGAGATTGATTTTTAGATTTTGATTTTTTGATTTTTCAGAAGAAGGATTTTCCAAGAGGAACTTTTCTTCTTTAGAGGAATTGTTTCTTTTTAAAATTTCTCAAAGTTTTAAGAACTATATTATGGAAGCAAGTTATAGGACTACTTTATTCTAGAAAATTTTATCTATTAAGGTTTAAACTATTGTCAGAACCTCTCTTTCAAAGTTCAGTTTTAATTAAAGTATGAACTATTGAGGGGAATTTATTGAGACTGTGCATGTATGGCCTTTTTCAAGCTTTCTTTCTTTATATTGGGTATGTGTAGGATCATCATGGAAAAAATAGGGCCTTAAGTGGCAAAATTTTTAGAAAAATCAGAGTTAGGCAACTTGACGTAAAAACTTGAATAATTTATCTATATTATTTCAAAAATATGTAAGAATAGAATATGTAGCAAATTGAATGTAGTTTTTAAACTACTAGGTTTATTTAGTAAAAAACTATTTGGTGAAAATTTGAAATTTCAATGGATAGTACTTAAATTTCAAGGAAAAATAAAGAAGTAGATTAATGCGTCTACCACCCTAACCACAATAAAATGATAATATTTTTATAATATTTTAGATATAAGTAGAGGACTCAAGTCTAATGTGATGCATACTTTTGTAATTTTTTGAAGTAAATAATTAATTATGAATTTTTATTACAAATTTAAAAATAAAAGCTTCGTGTGTTTGACCACCTTAACTTGGTCAAACTTCATGAAATTCAATTTTATTTGTTTTAATCTTATAGTATGCAAAGCATAGAATGTGATGCATATTTCAGTTCAAAATGTGATACGTTTGAAAGCTATAGATGTTTTTCAATCATCCTATCAATTGGGACTTTGAGTCATAATTCAAATAGAAAATGAATAATAATTATTTATTAAATTTAAAGTAAAGCATAATTTATATTGGTGGAAAGCTAAGAATCTCCTTTAAAAACCCTTTTCGTTTCATCAATTTTGGGTAAAAAATAGTCATCAGCACATACCCTACACATACCCATCATGATCCGCACATACCCTATTGTCGTTTTGAATGAAACACTGTCTTGCGAGCCTATATTCAGGTAGTTTAAATAATGGATTTATATGCTTTATGCTTGTACTATGGAATAGAAATTTTGGGAGAAATCAAACTGTGTCATTAGACTTTTCTGTTATCTTTGAAGTTGTTATTTTTATGTGCTATGTTGTATTAGGAGACAAAGCTCTCATAATTTCTGAAATATTAATCTTTTACTTTAAGGGATTTTTTTTTTATCGGACCTCAATGAACACTACCTGGGGAAAGATTTGAAAGTTTACATTGTGGTTGAAGTTAGCCTTTGTTGTTCATTCTCTTTCCAACAAGAGGGGTTGTGGCATTATGTGTCCTTTATATCAATCATAGGAATAATTTGAGTTTGAAATGTTGTAAAAGATTTGACGTATCGACTTTCATGTTTTATATTTACATTTCTATTTCTCCCTTATCTCAAAACTCCAAAAGAAGAGCTGAATTTCTATAAAAAACCCAAAGGTATTCAGTGAGATGCAATTTGTCCCCCACTCACTAAATTTCCCATAAGACTGTCGGAGAGGCGCAAGCTTTGATGATCAAAAAATATTTTTTTGGCATGCTCTGTGGGACTGAAGTTTTTCCAAACATCTGATTAGAAGTCAGAAATATTTCTTAAATCAAGCTAAGGAAGGAAATTGAAAATTTCATGCCCAAAGTCCAAACAAGAGCATCCTCGAGAGGTCATTTCTAGTACTCTCAATTACCTACCTCAAATCCTAGAAGGATAAGGACTACAGGTTCTGTATCACCTATAAGGAGTAATAGAGCAAGAATTCAGAGCCCATTATCTAGAGCATTATCTACTCCACTTGGAGGCTTAAATTTCTAGATAAGATTGCTTGTATACCTAATTCATAGAAATATTTTCCTCATGGATCAAGTACATCCTCCTACTCCTAGAAACTTTGTAACATGGGACAATGATAGTCCATTACAACCACCCACACCCCCAGATGTATGGCCTACCATACCAGCTAATGCCCTTAAGTCTATCCCAAGATTCTTTGGGGAGGATTTCAAAAAACCTTCTGAACACCTTCAAGATATAGTAGAGGTATACAGGGTACACAAAATATTGGAGAACATCACTTTAAGACTATTAGCTGCTTCTTTTAAGGGAAAGGCTCAAGATTGGTATCGATCTCTAGCCTCGGGTTCCATTCTTTCTTGGGACTAGCTTAGGTAGTGCCTAGTTGAACGATTCTCTAAAAAGGGAGACCATTCTTCACTGCTGCAATAACTAATCACCGTCAAGAGGGCCCTGCATGAAGCCATGAGTGATTTCAATACTAGGTTCCATAAGACCTGGCAAAGGATTTTCATGATTGCTCGAAATCAAGTCACAATGGTGTTCATGTTTTATGTAAAGGACATCAATCCAAACATCACACTTATGGTAAGTGCTATCAGAGGGAGCACCCTGCCTAATGCATATGAGATGGTAGTGAACACAGAGAATAACTTGATCGATGCTGGGAAACTTCTGCCTCGGCCACCAATGCCAGTATTCATGGAAATCTCTGATAGCCACCAAGAGGAAGCTAATCCAAGCACTCCTACCACACAATTGAAGTTGGTCACCTCGTAGCCTACGAACAAATATCCTACCACTCAAACTAGTACATCAGGTCTCTCGTCAATGGTGGCAGATATCATTGATATAAAAGATGTGATGTAGAATTTTGCTAATGAATTAGTCATTATCAAATGGAAACAAGCGACACCTCCAAAAATGATGACTCAGGTCTATGGCGGAGGAAAGTTTCCTGACCAATAGAATTCATATCAAGGATCTTATAGATCAAGAGGTCAACATACATCATCAACAAATCAGATAGTTCCAGTTGCTACGCCATTACATACAGTCAAGGGTAGTCTGAATAAAGAGATAGTACTAGGCCAGAACAACTTGGTAGAGGATGAAAATACCTGGTGCTTCCCATGCAATGATAGCCATATGCCCTGAAACTGTCCAAGGGGGAATATGTAGCAAAAAGTGGTAGAACAAAGGAGTAAGGGTATGTTTTCAATTGCAGACGAATATGAGTCACCTGAAATGAAGAATGCTCATCTTAGGGAATAGATGTAAGGGATGTCCCTAGAACAAGAGTTAGAAATTGCACATGACCAAGCTCTTTTCTCATGGCTAGAGGAAGACAAGGCGATATTTGCAAACGAAGCTCTGACAACCAGAATTCCACAAGTATAGTTAGATTACAATACAAGATTGAAAAGAAGGCTCACAGGAGAATATGTACAACAAGCTCTGCCACATCCACAACCACATCAACTGTCTCCCCTGGAGAAGTAGGCTTTGCTGCCCATCATCCAACCTAGTTCGCAGCCATATAATTAGCCATCAGGAGAAAAGGAGGCAAATAAAATACAAGGTCAACTCCGATGGAACATTTTCTCCCGAAAACAAAAGATATACTGCCATTTAAGCCAAAGACCCAAACAGTCGGGATGCTTAACGTGGTGGAGAAATTGAAGAAGGCACCTACCAATGTTTCATTATGGGACATTATATCAATTCCCAAGCAATAAACCCTGCTTCAGGAAGCAGTGAAGGTGGAAGGAAAAAATGAGGAGGAGAGCACCACTCAGTTGAGCAATCAGAGTGGAAATGACAGATCTACATTTCCCCCTCAGGCTCCAAAATCAACGACTTATACAAATAATGTGGATAGCATTAAAGAAAAGGAGGTAAGTGGAATAAAACCCTCACCTTTCTTTTTGACACTTATAATAGGAGATAAATTGTTGCACAATAATATGATTGATTCGGGAGATAGCACAATCATTATGCCCAAGAAAGTGGCAGATGATTTAAAACTCAAGTATGAACTCCTTGAAAAGGGAATTATGCAACTTGACGAAAAGAAAGTCCCGACCGTTGGTTAGATAAGGGATCAATCCTTGACCCTCTTCTCCAACCCAAGCCAGACAGTCACCTAGGAAATAGTAATAATTGACATTCCACCAGTTTTCAAAATGTTCTTATTAAGATATTTCACCACCAAACTTGGTGAATACCTGGCACTTGATTGGTCCCTCTTGATATTGTGAACCAAACATGGAGAAAATATGAAGATTCTATCTGAATCCTTGCATCCCGAACATATTGCGGACAATGAAAATATATGCTTTGGAGCTGCTGATACCCCAACTTTCCAATAGGAGAGATATTATGTGGAAATTCCTACAGAGGAAGAAGGTACAGACATGCAAATTTTAGAAGAAGAGATGCTGCTAAATCAATTCACTGATTCTGATCCATTTGGCAACTTCTGTGCAACAGGGCTAAACGCCTATGTGATTTTTGATAGTGATCAGGCCTTTCTAAAACTAATGAAGAGTCTGAAGGAGCTTGATGATTTTTCTTATAATCATGTATGGATCGTACCCTTTGATGGTGTCAAGTGAAATTTTTTCCATAGAGTAGGTGCCCGATTAATATTTTTGATGGCATCAAAATACCTCAGATCTTTTTTTTTTTAGTCTCCATGCTTTGCTAGTGATATTGGATATGAAGTATTGGTCCATGGATCGGATCCAACGGAACAAGTAGGTGAGGGTGTGAAACAAGCCATCAAAAATTTAGATTTGATAAAAAGCCAAATCTACAGGCAAGTAACCATAACAAATACAAATCTAAGATGCTAAGTACAAAATGTAAGGGACCTCATCAAAAATTTTGGAACTTCCGGTATGCAAGGAAATCCCTGACCTCAAGGTAACATCATCTATTAGGTGTTTCTTATCGAAGCACATTTAGAATAAATTTCTAATATGACAAAGCAAAGACTATCCACGGTTTTAAGGGATTATAGCGAGCCTAGTGTCGGAAAAAGGAAAAATTCAGTAGTTGGCACAAGGACCTCTCACTGGAATAAAAGAAAGATAAAAGAATTATGCTACAGATATGATCTAAAAAGGTACAACCCGGGTATAGTCTAGCCAATGTCTGCCTCAGACAAAGGGCCTAGGTCAGCCGAGCAGAAACAAAAGATAATCTTCTCGAAGGAAAGCTTCTTGGCAATACAGGCTTTCATAAAATGGGGAAGAATTTTGTTGGATAATCATTATTCCTAGACATTGATGTGGCAATTCTCCCAGGCTCTAACCGGTACAAAGATCTCATTGTTAATACATAATTCCTCAAGGGGCAATGAAGTCTTCATATTGGGATCTGATCAATTAAGGATGACATCTACCACCAAGTAGGAAAAGTTTGTACACTCAAGAATGGAAAATTTTGAGACAGTCTGAAGCTCTAAATTAAACATAAGTTTTCTTTCAGGAAAATCTAGCCTTGCTTGAGGATTCATACCAGATTTCACAAGCATTGCGACCTTGTTTGTCCTGATGATAAAAGAGAAAGCATCTTTTCAGCAAACTCCCTAGGGCATAGTGGTTATCAAGTAGCTAGAGAAGAATGAGGGAAAAAATGAAGAGCATCCCATTAGGCTCCCCTTAGTAAATCAAAGGAGAAACACCGTGCAAAAATCTATCACAAAGGAAAAAATTGATAAGCTTTTAAGGAAACTAAAAGCCATGTTGGGTCTACTCGAAAACATCACACCTCCCAATGCCCAAGAGCCAGTAGAATCACAAGGGTCAATTTTTTTTTATCAAATATAAGGTTTTTCTAAAGACTTCAGCATATTGTTATATGAAAGGGGGAAGTTCAACCAAACCAACCATTACGAGCCTAATTGAGTCAATCCAATGTGTCGGGTTGGCCATCGTAAGAGATTGGTGTAGTCATAGATGAGTTTCCCTGCCAATGAATAAAATTACCCCAAAGTCGGCCCCAAAGTTTTTTGAGTATAAATTGATGTATGGAAACTCGAGAAAAACCCTGAGGCCAAGAAAAGATAGGGAAATAACCCATGGAGCTACAATTCACCATCATCAAACAATCAGACAATGTTTTGATGAAGAAAATTCTTACCCAAAAGAAGGTTTAGTGCAAGGGTACCACAAACTTGCTGCGAAGCCAAGATGACCAATTAATTTCAAAGTGATGTGGAAAGGACCTTTCAAAAAAAAGACATACAAAAAGATGAAGGCGTACAGACTCAAATAGATGTTTTTCTTAGATGTTCTGGTGAACAATATTTATTTGAGAATTTTCTATTAAAATGTATAGTTCTTTTAAAATCTTAACAGTTATGTACCATATGTAAAAAAAATTGTTATTATTTCAAAGTTTTTGAGAATAAGGCCCAAAATAACACAAGAGAAAATAAGAGCTATACTATATTATTTTTATTAACAAAATTTACAATACAGTATATAGACTAAGGCTTAGAAATATCACATAAATCTCTCTTAAGAAAAACCCAAAAGGTGAAGTAAGAAAAAGTTGTCAAAAGGGAGGTGACGATCAGATAGTCAGTATTTTTTTTGCCTCCAATGGAAAAGGAAAAGGGGACTCGTACTCAGCTTCTGCTTCTTCTCTTTTTTCTTCTTCTTCTTCTTCTTCTTCTTCTTTCATCAAACAGGGTGGAGGCAGGGGGAAAAAAGAACAACACACACGGGCTGCATAGTTCAAACCCAGTGTCTACTCACTATGAAGTTGCACCAAGTAACTAAAGTTCTTTTTCTAGGAAATCCCCAGAACTTTCTCCATGCCATACTCCCACAAAATGATGCAGGAGCATCCAGTGGTGTAAGGGCAATCTTGCATCACCCAAAAATAGTTAAATTTCAAGTTTATCATTTTTTAGATGTTTTTACATTTTTGGATACCCTTTTCATCATAATGAAATTCCCAATTTATGGTTTTTATTTTCTATTTCTAGGTTGAAAGATATTGCAGTTTTAGTTTCCCAGATTTACACCTAAAAATCTTCTGAGTTGGATTTGAGGCACTTACAGCTTTCAGAATGGCCCTGAAACTTTCCAAAATTGGTGTAGTAGATTTTGAGCGCGTTCCTGACTTCAATACCTTTCCAATGGTTCAAACGGTTCACGAATCAGAGCCCAGATCAAAAGTTATGGCCTCGGAAAGTTGGCGCACTTTCTAGAAGATACAATTGCAAATGTTCTTTTGAAATTTGAACTTCAAGTTGTAATTTTCGGCGCCAAACTTCTTAAACTCAAATTTTAATGTTGTTTTGGCTCCAAACTAAAGAGGAGCTCTATTTATGGGTGGGTTTCTAGTATTTTTGGGTAACTTTTTGGGGACAAGCTCGCATATTGGGAAGGGGTGATTCTGTAGCTTTCTGTAACTTGCATGTGTTGTAGAACTTGGGGATTTGAGGTCATCTACATGTAAGAAGCTCCATTTTCTGAATAATAAAATTATTCTCTTGTTTATGGGTTATTTTCTAAGTCTCAGGTTGCGCCCTCATCAAGTGGTATCAGAGCGAGGTTTTCTTGAGCGTGTGGACAGATCGCCGATCGTGAGGCAGTTCACACTAGGACTGTGGTTGTGGGTCAAGGTCAAGAAATATTCCTCCAAGAGTGATGCCTAGTAGGTGTGGTGGTGCAAGAGGTGGTCGAGGTGGTAGAAATGCTGGTGGAAGAGATGCACTGGCAGCCCTCCAGAGATAGATTGATGCATTACAAGAGCAATTGAGAAGAGGGTTAAACCCGAGGAGGAGAAAAGTGAGGATGAAGGAGAGGAAGAAGGTTCAAATGCGAAGAGGAAGAAGAAGGAATTGATCAAGACCAAATGCAGCTAATAAGGGCCATTTCAAAGATCAGGAAAAGACCTAGAGCAGAAGTCCCCAGTTATTTCGAAGTCTAAACCCGGAAGAGTTGATCGACTGGATCAATGAGTTTGAAGAATATTTTAAGTATGAGGAAATAGAGGACCCAGATCGCGTTAAGTTTGCGAAAATGAAGCTGAAGGGCCATGCCAATATTTGGTGGAAAGAGGTCCAGTTGGAAAGAAATTGAAGAGGAAAAGGAAATATCACCAGATGGGATTGCATGGTGGAGAAATTGAAGAAGCAGTTCATACCAGTGGACTACGAGTTAGATCTGTTGAAGAAATTGCAAGGGTTGAAGCAAGGAAGCAGATCTGTGAAAGAATATACTGAAGAATTTCACAAGATAATCATAAGAACGGGCCACACAAAGGCCAATAAGGAGAAGGTAGCCTGATATCTTAATGGGTTACGACCGAGCATTTAGGAGTTAAGCTTAGTCAGAATGACCAGCCTTGAGGATGTGTATCAATCTGCTCTGAAGGTGGAAGAGAAGTTGAACAAAAGATTTGATGGAAAGAAAAAAGGATGAGGAGGTCAAAGTGGAAGGGGCAATGGAATACCTTCAGGAAGCTGAAATGATGATGAAAAGAAAAGTGAAGATGTGGGTACCAGCCAAAGCCAAAGAAATGACAACTTCTACCACCCTCGTGATCAAAACAGTGGTGATCAAAGAGGTAGAGGATGAGGGAGATATGGACAAGGATCTGGAAGAGGTGGTTTCAAGGAATGTGTTTCCAATGTGTGAAGGGCGTGAGCCTATGAATGTCCTAACTTACCATGGAAGAGGGTAGACAAAGGCTAGAAAGGTCATGGAAGGGTTCTTGCAGGCAAGGGAGGCCCAATCTAAACATTCAGATGATGCTGAAAAGGGAGAAGCCCTAGTGATTAGGAGAGCCCTAGTGATTGAGGAAAAGGAACCAGAACAAAGGAAGAATCTGTTTTGCACAAGGTGCAAGTGTGAAGGAAAATGTTGTGATGTCATTATTGACGGTGGAAGCACTGATAATCTGGTATCAAAGGAGATGGTCACAAAGTTGATGCTGAAGAGGGAAAGGCACCTGCATTCGTATCGGATTGCCTGGTTGCAGAAAGACCACAAAGTTTTGGTCAATGAAGTAGTGCCTGTAAAGGTTCAAGATCGGGGAGCTACCATGATGAGGTACTCTATGATATCATCCCCATGGATGCATGTCACATGTTGTTGGGGAGGCCGTGGCAGTTCGATAGGCGAGCTATACATGATAGCCATGCAAACACTTATTCCTTGACAAAGGATGGGGTTCGTCACAAGTTGAAACCCCTGAAGGAGACCGAAGAAAAGGTATGCGGTAGTGCTAGAATTTGTTATGTAGATGGAAGAAAAATTTTAGAAGGTATGAAGCATGAGCATGTGTGTTATGCATTGATTCCTAGAGTGAGTAAGGAGGATAGTGAGAAGGTTCTAGAAGAAGTTTTTGGGATGTTGGATGAGTTTGAGGATATTGTTTCTGATAATGTACCTGAGGGTTTTACCACCAATAAGGAAGATTAGTCATCATATTGACTTGATTCTTGGAGCCAGTTTTCCAAATAAGGCAGCTCATAGAATGACTCCAGTAGAAAATGAGGAGTTGAATAGACAAGTTCAAGAGTTCTTGAGAAAGGGTTTGATACGAGAGAGTTTGAGTCCATGTGCAGTACCTACAGTACTAGCACCAAAGAAGGATGGGGAGTGGAGGATGTGTATAGATTCTTGAGCCATAAACAAGATAACAATCAAGTACAGATTTCCCTTGCCAAGGATGGATGACACGACTATTTGAGTGGAGCTCAGTACTTCACAAAGATTGATCTAAAGAGTGGATATCACGAGATCCGGATTCGAGAGGGAGATGAATAGAAGACTACCTTCAAGACCAAAGAGGGCCTATACGAGTGGTTAGTCATGCCTTTTGGGCTAACCAATGCACCAAGCACATTCATGTGACTCATGAATGAGGTACTAAAAGAATTTCTAGGGGTTTTGTTATTGTATTTAAGATGATATTTTGATTTGGTAAGGCGTTGGATGAGCATCTAATGCATATTCAGAGAGCCTTTGAGAAGTTAAGAGAAGAGAAAGGCATTGATTAATCTAAAGAAGTCGCAGTTTGTGAGAGTTAGTGTACTTGGGGTTTGTTGTCTCAGCTGAAGGTCTCAAGATGGACCGAGAGAAGGTGAAGGCTATTCTGGAATGGCCTACCCCAAGAACTGCTACCGAGGTGAGATCTTTCCATGGTTTGGCTAGTTTTTATAGAAAGTTCATTAGAAACTTCAGTAGTATTTGTGGACCCCTAACTGAAACAATGAGAGGGATAGAAAAGAATTCA